>JALBCR010001183.1:0-97249 GCA_030710515.1 Abscondita cerata
CGGTATTACTTCGTTCAGTTACGTATTGCTATCAGTATGCAATATTATGAAGTGAAACTACTGTAATTGTTATACATAATCAAGATTGCTAGTAAATAAACTGCTACTGAACGTTTAACTGTTGACGTTGATGTGCCCTTTAACAGGAAATATAATGGACAGTACGCATTTGCACACTAGTGAACTTTCACTCGAGTTCCCTCACTCTTGAAGAGTGACAAAAAGCCGAAAAAGCTGTCGAGTGATTCTCGGTGTTTGTTTGCTATTGTACAACCTCTTGCGAACTTACAGCAGGCGTTTCGAGATTGTTATTTTTGCCAATACATAGTGGGCTATAATAATTCTGGGATCGACTTATGTAACTGCTATCTGTCGACAAAGTTGCCTTGATGCAAATGCATTTTGTACGTGATAAGTTAACACGAGTCGACACTAGATGTCGCAAACTTACATTCGAGTTTTCTCACTCCTGAAGAGTTCCATACGGGTGAAACAGCTGTCGAGTGATTCTCAGTGTTTGTTTGCTATTGTACAAACCTTTTGCGAACTTACACCAGGCGATTCGAAACTGTTACTGCTAACACATCTGTCGACAACGGTGTTGAATTTATATTTCATGTATGATATACGCCATGTAACCATTTTTGATCATTTGTTTAGCAAATTTGTGAGAGAACCGAAATTGTTGCCCGTAAAAAACACGCAATTTGAGTACGCTAGCTTTGCATTTGGACGTTCTACAAGCATGAAATGGAATAACTGTTGCCCGCAAGCAACTGCCTGGCATTCCGCCGTTTTTTTGGGTAGTAATAAGCCGTGAGAGGAAAGTTTCAAATTGATTAAAAATATCGGACGTTGAAAACTAAACAGAATGGGTGTTTTTGGCTACTTTTGACTCGTGTATTTAACCTTTTTCTTGATTATTGTTACAGTTATTTATTCGGTGGTTACTTACTCGAATTGAAACAAACCCAGTAGCTCGATTAATTACAGAGAGGGTCGTGTTTTGAAGGAAAAGAAAGATAATTAGAGAAAAGGTCGTCAATTATCGAGTCTTTTATTAATCTTTGACATTTAATAGCCAATCGTGATCACAGTGTATTCGTAAATAAAATTATATTGAGCGAGCTACTTATTTGTATTAGAAATACATGACCAAATGATTTAACCAAAAAATATTAAGAAAAGGATAAAATTTAAATTCGGTTTATCACAAGAGATAACAAATTACATTTATTAGTAGTTGGGTGCACAAACCCAATACGCCTCCGATGGAATTTCGACACGAGAAGTTTAAATGTAAAAATCAAACTATGATGTTCCTTTGATTTTTTGATGTTGTTTGTTGCTAAAGGCCAACTTTAATTGCAAACACCAAAATGTACAACAAGAAACAAATACAATTCACTTAGTTTTTTGTTTTCTTCGATAGATAATCCTTCGTTAGAGGAAATATCACAAATCTAATCGTACACGTATAAACTTCTAAGGCGATTCGTGGTTAACATCGACCTATAGCGGCCATCTCAATGGAGAAAATTCCTTTAGCACATCATCACCTTAAATGTAGTAGGAATGATTCCTATTTGCCATTTATCCCAATATGGGGTTCAACTGTTTAAAGGAATGATACTTTTTCACATAAGAGGACGAGACGAAAAGTTTGAAATTTGAAAAAGAGTGAAATACTAACGACGAACACGTGAAACACAAAACTGCTTACGGTCTAAACGGTGATTTTCAATATCAAATCTCAGGCTCCCATTTGCATAACGAACGTTCGATACTACACACAAGAAAAGAGAATTCTATTAATGCCGATTTTAAAAAGGATAAAACAAAGAAAAAGTAACTAACATAACGCTTCCGAGGAAACACATGCGGTTCAGACCACTTTCAAGACAAAAATGTCGACGACGGAAAACATTATCTCGCCGGAAACCGATAAAAAAATTTGATGATCTAAAAAGTGCATTGAAATGTCACCTGTGCGTGCTTAAGTGTAAACCAATAGGAATTCCGATTTTACCGACGCGAATAAAAAATCATGTTAGATGTTGTTTCAGCAAAACCCTCTTACAAACCTAAGCGGTTATTTCCCACTTTTTCATGACAATTTCCCCGGACAATTTAATTTCTGTATAAATAATTGCATATGTCGCAGTGTAATTGTCACTTTGACATCGGTAAAATTTACCTGCAACTTTTTTAGCGACAATTAATACATTAGTGGTTTTTTCACTTACAATTTTTTAATCAATTATCGCGGTCTCCATTGATATTTAAAGTTGCCAATCTGACAGTTTTTCAAATTAAATTTTATATGTATCCAAAAATAATGGTATGATTCGAAAACTGTCAACATAAAAACGCTCTACCGGATATCACTCGAGTCAAAAATTAACACTCTTATGTGCCATTCGGTATCACGTGTTTAATAATTGACAGTTTTTTTCGTCAAATTGTTAGACAACAGATTTTCATTAAACAACCCAAATTTACTCGGTAAAATACAAACCTTTTGTGAAAAATTTGAACACCATTTTTGTTCAAATCGAAGTCAGCCTTCTGGATCAGATTACAACTACATTTTCATAATACTGAAAGATTCGCGTAGGTATAGAACAAAATTTATCTTCGTCTACCATAATACTTGAAACACAAAATCCAAAAATTTTATTCAAAACATCTCAGTGTCATTCTCGGTCTAGGTCTTAGCTTATCACCTTTAATTCAATTTATAAATTCGATCACAAGTACTCAAAGTCAATAGTCAATGCAGATACCTTCACACCTTTCAAAATAGAAACTTCCGGGGCAGAATTTCAGATCATGATAAAGATCTTCTAAATACGTATACCTGCAGTGTCAATGCAATTTTGACTCAAAATGTTACCCGAAAATTTAGTACCTACTCCTATTGGATTGGCCTGGCTTTGGCATAGAGCAATATGCTTAGCTACCTTATAATTTTTACTACAAGAAATGACAGTTTACGTTGGATAGACTTTTTGAGTTTAATTTCTCACATAGTCAAAAGAGCATTTTTTTTTCAAATCCAGATTAACAAGTTTTTTCTTATTTAGTAAATTATTCTCATAGTATACAATTCACAAATATATCCTAATATTATCTAATTCACCTGGATCTACATTCATACATTTTAACGACCTTGTAATCACTGCAATTTGTAAAAAAATTATAAACGTTTCAACAATCTGCATAGCTATTAATTGTTTTTTCAGTGTGTATTTTCTTAATTAAAGTGCGTTTAACATGAAAGTTAACACGTTTAAAATTAACTATTTAAGTAGCTGTTCCACAAAATTTGAATTTATAATAATTATTTTTTGTAGTTTTTATGAGGTACCTATCTCTTACCATTAGAGGAAGATAAACGAAACTTGTACAACGGTTAGACATGGTAGAGAATATGTTTTCAGTATTAGACATTTTGAAATTTATTGATTAGGGAGGTCCGGGGTAACGGTAGTTAAGAAAATTAAAATAGCTAAAGAGCTTTTTTTTTAAATTGCAAGTAATTTTTTTATATTCTCATTCGATGCAAAATTTAATTACCTATCCGCTGATATATCATGTTCCTATACCTAAACTGAATGATTTTCGTGTTATCTGCTTTTTTCTATTATCTTTTCTTTCGTGTTATTTGCTTTTTCTACTTTTCTGGAGATGATGTAGTAAATTAATAGTGTGCTTTGCAATCAATTTTGCTGCCTGTCCTATGATTTAATCAGTTGACTAAAACAGATTACAAAGCACACTATTAATTTACTACATCATCTCCATGAAAAGTAGAAAAAGCAGATAACACCAAAATTATTCAGTTTAGGTATAAGAACATGATATATCAGCATATGAGAAATTAAATTATGCATCGAGTAAGAATATACAAAAAATAGTTGCAATTTAAAAAAAAATACTCTTTGACAATTTTAGTTTTCTTAACTACCGATACTCCCGGACCTCGCCTAGAAATAAATTTCAAAATGTCTAATACTGAAAACATAGTCCAATACCATTTGTAACCATTGTACAAATTTCGCTTATCTGCCTTTTATGTTTAATGAAATATTGATTTTTCAGAGATTCAAATTTTTGTTGCTAACGCCTGAAAATATATTTTTTTCTTAATAATGGTAAGAGATAGGTACGCCAAACATGGTAGTAAAAGACGTAAAACTTTATGCGGAAACCGAAAATAAAATAAAAATTAGGGATTGTATTTAAAATAACAAGTTGTTATCCTCCGATACGGTACCACATGAAAATATTTTTAGAAAGTAGACTATGTCAATTTGTATAGAGTTATAAGTTTTTAGCTGAATCGTTCTCATTGTTCGTCTAACGTCGAGACACACTGTACATATTTGCGAAACATCAATTTTAAATGTTATACACGATGTTATAAGACTGTTGCAACGTTACAACTAAAATAAAATTATTTGTATTTTGTAAGAAGCATTCGTTGGTATAATTCACCAATTAAAATTATTATGCATTTTTCATATTTCTGAAGCATCAGTGATGACTAATACTTCTTATAATTCATAATTTGAATCTAAGATAATCTTTTGTTGTTGTGCTTTTCAATCACTGCTCTTGCCAATGAATAATAAAACGATTAAATTAATACATTATATAAAATAATTTTTATGCGATTCAGATTTACGTTTCTAATTTTTGTTATACTTATTGTTCTTAGTTAAAAATGTGATTAATTAATTTTGATTCTTTAGAAAAATAACAAAAATATAACTACGATTTACACTTGAACAAACTGTAACAAAGCGTCCATGCCAGAACCTTTGATTTTTACATATTGTAGTTTGTTAATAATTTATGAATACACTTAGCCCACTGCATTTTTGTGAAATTTGATATCGTTTGTGCACTCGTATTCCGACTAGTAACGTGAGAGTAGTGGTTGTTAGGACGAACAACTCTTAAAGTATTTTAAATTTACTTCTATAAGTCAATTGACAAAAATTAGATCACTTTTCAAAATTTAATACAATCTATGCTTCGAAAAAATTTGTGGTTACATCAACAACTTTGCAGCTACGTAGATAGGAGCTGGTGTATTAATGCGGAAATTAAATTAACAGACCCGCATAATAGCAATAGTATGTACCGGTGTGGAAGTTTGCAAATCTTAAAGTTGACTTTGGGAAAATAATCTAATTATATTGAAGATGTTCATTTAATTATAACTTTTTTAGTTGCAATCAACCTTTAAACAAGAAAATATTGTTTTACAGCATCAGGTTTATTTTAATAATAATTCATTTCGTTTGCAGTTAGCAAACTCATACATTCAGAGCCATATAAATTGGTTATCTTATATGTTTCCTTACGTAATAATCAGCTATTTTTACCTTGCCGCCTACACATTCAGCGAATGAACGCGAACAAATTCGTTGAAACGAATTCGTAGGAATTTGATCAGCGTTTGAGGAAAAATTTACTCTTCGTCCACATTGCAAGGAAGGGATTTTTGCAAGTATTGTAGCAAGATGTACAGGGTGTGGCGCGAAGAGTTTTGATTAAAAGTAATGGCGGATAGAGTTATGTTAAAAATCTGAAATTACGAAGCTATAGGTTTTCGATGACGCCGAGTTCAAATATAATATTGTCCTTAATGTGGAACTTCCGGTTATACCGGAAGTAGACGTCAACTTTGTTATTTTAAATGGAACCTAGTATTTTTTATTTTATTTTCGGATTCTACATGAAATTTTAGATTAAATTTGTGAACAATGTCCTATACCAAAAATGAAGTATTTTCGAGATATTTCGATTTTTTAAAATTTTGAAAAAATCCTAGTCTACATTGAATACCGATATCTCCATTAATTACGAAGCTAGTGACGTGAAATTGTAACTAATAAACAACAAGCTCATTGATATTTCATACAGAGTGTTTAAAACTTAGCTGCCACCGTGGCCAATTTAAATCATTTATAAGCTGCTTACTTTAAATAGAACACCCTGTATTTTATTACATTTTTCGCTGTATTTTTAAGCCAATTCGTTTGGTATCAGTATTCCCTATACCTAAATCCAACCAGTTTTGAGATATTTCATTATCTTTGTTAAAACATAACAACACTTGATTATTTCAACATTAGTAAAGGGTAGCCATGGCTGTCAAAGATTTGATAGTTAGAACGTTAATGTTTATGTTGTTTTGACAGTTTTCTTTACCAGTTTGTATTTCATAGTAAATAATGGCAAATGTAGGGTTTACTAATGATGATTTCTAAATCTTATTATTATTTACGGCGAGTGTAATAGAATTGTTGAAAGGACTTGTCGTGTTTTTTTGCAGAAAGATATCCAAATCGACCAAATGCAACTGGTGATATTGTAAGAAGATTGCTTAAAAACTGCCGTCAGTTTGGTCAATTTAAGACACAAATTAATAAAAATAAACCACTAGTGGACAATGACATAAACGAAATTAATGTTTTGGGTTATTTTACGGCCTCTCCAAATGCCTCTATTAGAGATTGTGAAAGAGATCTTACTTTGTCGACGAGAACAATTCATCGCATTTTAAAAACACAAATGAAACCATTTTCGTATCATTTGGTGCAGCACTTAAAATTAGATGATCCTCCTCGAAGGGTGCAATTCTGTGAATGGTTTTTAATGAAGACCCAAGAGGATGAAAACTTCATAAAAAAAGTTATATGGTGTGATGAAGCAAAGTTTAGCAAAATGGATTATTTAATCGACATAATTCCCATTTTGGTCTAATGAAAATCCACATGTTATTAAAGAACGTTCTTTCCAAGATAGTTGGAGTTTTAATGTTTTTGTGCAATAAAAGACGATAAAATTTTAGCAATAAAATTTTATGATGAAAATTTAAACGGTGAAAGATATTGCGACATTTTAGAAGAAGTCATACGACCCGCGTTACATACTTTAAGAAATGGAGAGGCGACTTCAGCTTGGTATCAGCAAGATGGAGCACCTCCTCATAACTTTGGGCGTGTTGCTGACCATCTTTACGACATGTTTGATGATAGATGGATTGCCAATCAAGGTCCGTTTCTGTTGGCCAGCTCGCTCTCCTGATTTGGCTCCTCTAGATTTTGGTATTTGGGGTACATTAAAAATCAGGTATTTTCCAAACCTGTTACGACAAAGGAAGATATGATGCAAGAGTCTTACTTGCTTTTAATTCTCTAACACCCGACCATATTTCCAGAATTACAAGACGTAGCTTAATGAAAAGGATTCATAAATGTTTAGAAGTAGATGGAGCTAATTTTGAACACTTATTATAAAACTTTATTTGTTTAATATTACATTTAGTTATTTTTGTTTGTAAGTTATCTAATTAAATTAATAGAAAATACCTAGTCAACGTTTTTAATGATATCCATAATTAATAATCCTTTCAGGCTATTGGTTACTTTTCAGAATTAATAACTTATGAAAAATATCAAAGTATCACCTTAAATAATGGAAATCATGGCCTACCCTTTACTAATGTTGAAATAATTAAGTGTTGTTATGTTTTAACAAAGATAATGAAATATCTCAAAACTGGTTGGATTTAGGTATAGGGAATACTGATACCAAACGAATTGGCTTAAAAAATACAGCGAAAAAATGTAATAAAATACAGGGTGTTCTATTTAAAGTAAGCAACTTATAAATGATTTAAATTGGCCACGGTGGCAGCTAAGTTTTAAACACTCTGTATGAAATATCAATGAGTTGGACACATGGAGTTAACGGGCAAGCGCTTGTTGTTTATTAGTTACAATTTCACGTCACTAGCTTCGTAATTAATGGAGATATCGGTATTCAATGTAGACTAGGATTTTTTCAAAATTTTTAAAAAAATCGAAATATCTCGAAAATACTTCATTTTTGGTATAGGACATTGTTCATAAATTTAATCTAAAATTTCATGTAGAATCCGAAAATAAAATAAAAAATACTAGTCAAGCCAACTCGATATGTTCATCCCCCTAATGCCTAGCCACCCCAACTTTAAAAATTTGAAATGAGACTACGACATTTGTGGCACATCATTTTAAAACCCTTTTCATTGCAAATACAATGACACATCGTTTTTAGAAATCGGTTGAGATTTGACTGAATTATTGGTACAAACGAAAAGTTGACAAACCCAAATACTCGCCACTAAACAGTTTTTTATCGGCTACACGACCACATTACTTACATATTTTTATTGAAATGTCTATCAATTTACAAAAAAGTCAGAAATGAAAGAAAAAGCTGAAGCAAATAATAGTCAGATTTATTTGATGAATTGCTCAAAATGACCCCCGTTAGCTTGCAATACAGTCTGTTTTCAAATTCTTTTCGAACATTATTGAAGACATCCGCAGTTATTAATTGGCATTCTTCTACAATTCTCTGACACTTGTAATGTTTCAGGCTGCGTGGCGTACACTAGTGAATTTAAATGGCCCCACAAAAAAAAGTCTAATGGGGATAGATCCGGAGATCTTGGTGGCCATTCGACGGGACCTCTTCTGCCAATCCAATGTCCCGGGAAATGGTTATTCAGAAATTGTCGCACAGCCACAGTATAATGCGGGGGCGCACCATCTTGTTGGAAGGTTATTTCATTTTCTAGTAAATTGTCGTCACTTTCTAAAATCTCTGTTATCCTAGGATCAATTGTATCTTCTAATAATTCTAGATAAATGTTTCCATTGAGATTACCTTGAATGAAAAATGGTCCAACAATATGGTCGCCCAAAATTCCAGCCCAAACATTTAATTTTGAGGAGTCTGAGTATGAAATTCCCTAATTAAATAAGGATTAACATCACTCCAATAACGACAATTGTGTCTATTTACTTCGCCATTCAACATAAATGTGCATTCGTCGGAAAAACATGTATTGTAGAGAAGATTTGGATTCTGTAGAAGTTGTTCACTAAAGTATTCGCAAAATTCGTTACGGCGATCAAAGTCATCTTCATGTAACTCTGGAACCAGCATCATCTTAAATGGATGAAACTTGTATTTTTCAAAATTCGATGAACACTGGAACGGGATACGCCGGAAGCTTGAGATACAGTTGTAATCGATTGCTTATTGTTCATCTGTACATGACCCAAAACTGCCACTTCAAGTGCTTCATTTCGAACTGGACCAATTACTTCACGTTTCTTGTTTAAAAGCGAACCCGTTGCAACGAACTTGTCAATCAGTTGTTTAACGTACTGGGGGCTTACATTTTTTCAGGATGATTTGCGTTAAAAATTCGTGCTGTAGCTTTAGCGCAATCATTATTTCGATAATAAATTGCAACAATTTCTACTCTTTCCACGACTAAATAAACCATTTTCAAAACACCTTAAAACTTTCAAGATCAAGCTGAAATTAACGATTTTTGGTTACAAGCAAAAAACGGCGACTTTTTGTGACAGTGTTTTGTTATTCAGAGAAGATCTGATTTTCTATAGACTTATTATAAACAAAAAAACAATTAGTATCTGACTTATTATTTGCTTCAGCTTTTGTCCTCTTTCTGATTTTTTATTGTGAACTGATAGACACATCAACAAAAATAGGTAAATGTGGTCGTGTGTAGTCGATAAAAAAACTTATGAGTGGCGAGTATTCCGTGAAATTACTACGCGTAAGTTGGTTTGTCAAACTTAATAATTCAGTCAAATCTCAACCGATTTCTAAAACAAAGTGTCATTGTATTTGCAATGAAAAGGGCTTTAAAATGATATGCCACAAGTGGGGTAGTCTCGTTTGAAATATTAAAGTTGGGGTTACTAGGCATTAGGGGGATGAGTTGGCTTGACTGTCAAAAAAGCTCCCCTTAAGAACAAAATCAACGTGTCTCGGCGAATTTTTGAAATATTTTTAGTTTTCACGTTATAGGGGGGGTCAAGTTTTCGTTGGGATACCCTGTATATTGAAAACACATACATGGAAGTGTAATTTTAATAAAATTTATCTTTATGAACTATTTATGTATTTGTAATCGGGGATTCAACTTACACGATATGGTCATTTTTCCTAAATTTCAAATTCACTCCCGTGATTTGTTGCATTGAAATATATGGAAGTATTACTTGCACTAAACAATAACGTCACTTCTCTAGTTGATTACGTCACATGAAGTGACAAGAACCAACTTAAGTAAAACGTCTATTGACTTCTGAAGAGGACTTAATTGTTGCAAGGGCGGCGTATATTATTATAAGTGAGGCTGATACAATTGGAAAACTCGTAAAGTAGAAACGAAAACGCCGCTGGTGGATAACATCTTTGTTCAAAAGTAGAAATTAATACAGAGGGATAGATTTCATTAACGATGAAATGGAACACAGACTTTTTCAAAATTTTTGTAGTAGTCCACTAAGTTTGAATGGTTATTGAACTAAATGGGCAAAAAAATTGCAAAACAAGATACACAGTGTTGAGAAACGATACCCCCAACGGTAAGACTAATGCTTACGGCTTACAGGGTGACGATATATGTGGCTCCCATACCAGCGTTAAACAGGATGTTACCGATTAAAAGTACACTTTTTTGTGTGGGTGCTGTATTTTCCATGTTTTGAAGTCACATGCTCTCCATTAATCGTGCTGTCGTCTCTATTTTGTTTATTTGCAACAGATTCTTGTAAGTATTCTCTCCTGGAGATAGCCCTACTTATTATTGAAATTAATTTGAAGGGTGATTTTCTTTTAAGGTCTGTTGTTTCTGGTGCTTCTGTTACTTGTGGGTCTTCATTCTCTATAGTAATAATAACATTATTAGCTACTGTTTTTTTCTCTCCTCCATGCTCACTGTTAGGATGAAGCATCTCCTGAAATTGAATATTGTACACATAAATTGATAAAAAAAGGTTTCAAAAAATTATAAGAAACCAAAACAGGTCACACATAACAAAGTTAGAATAGAACAATTAATGATTTCAGTTTATTCATAGACAATCTAAGTAAACCAGCGAACATTTTTCACCGAAAATAATATTTTGAACTTTTAACGGTTTTTCATTAATAGCCATTTTCACGCTTTAACGCTGAAGTCCTGTAACTTTATAGTTATACACTTCCGAGAAAAGTGACTTTTTCTCATCAATTTAGAGTTCGGATTTTATGAAAAACAGTTATTCTTCAATAAAAATTGTGCATGTTCTAAAACTCAAAATTATATCACTCGTATAATAATAATAATTATATCATTTTTGTTCAAGAGTTAAGTACCTTTATTTTTGACCGCATCGAAAATTTTTAATAAGAGAAGATGTTGCAAATGAGAAATAAGATTTAAAATATTCAATGTTGTTATTTACAATTAAAAAATATTATTTCTACATTTTCTCTGCGATAACATTGAAAATTTAAGTTTGAAGATTAGTACATAATAATAATAATAATATTTTTAACTTTAAATAAACAATATTGAATATTTAAAACTTATTTTCATCCGCAACATCTTTTCTTCTTTTCTTATTAAAATTTTTGATATGGTCAAAAAGGAAGGTGCTTTACTCTTGAATAAAAACTGATTAAAATTTTCCCAGTTTAATAGGTGATTTTTACAACATTTGTACTAACTTTATCGTTACTGTGTTGAAACGCAACAACCCAGTAACAAAGTTAAATATTTATATTTATGGAAATGACGTTTTGCGAATCATGGTTCGCTTTATCAAATTAATAAAGTAAAATCTGTGATAATGAAAAAATTTTTAAGGAATCAATGAATGATGATAAATAGAATTTTTATGAGGTGGACAACTACTGTACAGTAACAGATAAAGTTAGTACAAATGTTGTAAAAAATCACCTATTAAACTTTCAAATATATGAAGTTACAACTTAATTTAACATTACAAACCAATAATGATTAAAATTATTATTATTATTATTCTGAGTGAAATAATTTTATACCCCTGATTGTTGAATTTTTGGGTTTTAGAACAAGCACAACTTTTTATGAAGAATAACTGTTTTTCATAAAATCAATAATAACAAAGTTTTCCATTTGTAGCCCACTTATGCGCACACGGTGTATACAGGGTGTTTCCTAAATAATCTAAAATATTGTAGTGAGCTATTTGTCACTCAATTTTAAGACGAAAAGTTCTTATAAACATTTGTGATAAGTCTTGTCGATACAAGGCGTTGAATTGTTTTATTATTGAATTAGAAGCAACAACATGTGTTAACCGGAAAGAAAAAATAGTACATTTCAGAGCATACTCCAGCTAAAATGCAAGCATCCGCTCGATGTCCAGTGGATTGCTGAATACATTCGAAGGTATCAGGATTGTTACGAATAGCATTACAGCCTTGTATGATACGATTTTGAAGATCTTTTAAGTTTAATATCGGTTTTCAGTTTCTAGTAAATGAATATGTATTGTAGTAAACGTATCAGAACATGGTAAACGATTATTTGGATAACGCTGTTCATACATCCGTCTAGCCTCTAAGGCATTACCATTCGCTAATCCATACAAAAAGTGGGTATTAATCATTTCAGCATTAGTAAACGCAGGCATTGTTGTTCACCTAACAATAAAAAAAAATCCGTATGATAAAAATTTCTTATTCGCCTTTTGCGTTGGTTTTATATTTGACACAAGATTTGTCAACATTATTCCAAAAGCATGTTCTTTCGTATTACTTCTAAAAACCAGTAGCGTCACCGGGAAATACAATATTTTAGATTACTTAGGAAACCGCCTGTATATATATATATATATATATATATATATATATATATATATATGTATATTGAGGCAGGTGGTGAACAAAGAACTAGCAAATAGGGGGGGGATGTTTACTTTGTTTCTAGATTTAAAAGCTGCGTTTGATAACGTGGATAGGAAAGAATTATGGAAAAGGCTAAGAGAAAAAAGGATAACAGGAGATCTGACAGAACGACCGGAAGAGTTATATGATGAAACAAATTGTCAAACAAGAATTGAAGGAAAAGTTGGGGAATTTTTGAGCCAATAAGGGACTTAAACAAGAACGTCCAGTAAGCCCTAGCTTATTCGCGCTATACATGACAGATATGGAAAAGGCAATGAGAGGGAAACAAAGAGGTGGAGTGGTAATAGGAAGAAAGAAAGTATGGGTTCTCACATATGCGGACGATTTGGTGGTGCTGGCAAGTAAGGAAGAAGAAATGAGAGGAGCAATAGAAGAAATGAAGAAGTATATAGAAGGAAAGGGAATGAAAGCGAATGTTGGAAAGACGAAAAGTGTTTCAAAAAAGGAAAAGGAAGAAGAAGAAAAATTCAAATGGGGAGAAGAAGAGATAGAAAGAGTAAACAAATGAAAATATCTAGGATATACCCTAAAATATAATAATAAAGATGAGGGGTAACAAAGCAAAAGTTGGTTGGGGTAGGTGTGGGGAATAGGTGATAGAGTGTTTGGGGCTAACATAGAAAAAGGAAGAATGGCTATTTCAGAAATTAGTGAGGATTGTTATGATATGTACGGTGCGGAGCTATGGGGATGGAAGGAGTGGGAAAAATTGGAAAAAGTACAAGAAAAGTTTTGGAGGTGGATGTTGGGGTTAGAAAAGGAAACACCGTCATATATAATTGAGGAAGAAATAAAAATGGAAAAGATAAGAGTACAAGCTGGTAATATAGCAATAAGGTATTAAGAAGAGTTAGAGAATAGGGAGGAAAATACAATTCGGAAAGAATGTTGGAAAGAAGTGAAGAAGCAGAGAATAAAGTTAGGAAAACAAGAAAGAAAAAAGATGTTACGAAAGAGTAGGATATGTCAGAGAAGAAGTAGAAGAAGAATAGCAGAAGGCATAAGTATAAAAGACGACATAGTGATAAGGGATCAAGATGCGCAAACTCAAAAAAGGAGAGCAAATATAAGAGAAGGAAGATATAACGAAGAATATGGAAAGATTATAACCGAGATTACCGAAATACAGGGCGATTGTTTAGAACCGTACATTAGAAGAATCTAGGGATGGGGAAATCGTATGGCTCTGAAATTTTGTTGTTGGCCGAAGTTCGTTGTGATCTTTCTAATACAAATATTTTCAAGATGGCGGCACTTCCGGAAACACCGAAAGTGAACACATACTCTCTTATTTCAAATACGATTACATATTTTTTATGGCTTTTTTGGTGTTAGCAGCTAATTTTTAGATAAATTTTATCAGCATTCTCTATACCTAACTGTAGCGGTTGTTCAGATATTTTTTTAGATTTGTAACGTCACGCTTGACGTCATATACCGTCGTCACCTTTGCAGATATAGCGCTAAATCTGGGACGGTGCGCAGCAGAAGTATTTTTTTTATCGCAATTATGCAAAATGACATAGTTTCTACAGGGTAACCGAAATTTACTTTCCAAACAAGACAACTTCAAACCACAAAAACTCAATTTTTTCAAATACGATGCTATACTTTTTTTCGCCGATTTCGATACAAAATTAAATAAGGAATCAATCATTAATAGCATTCCCTATACCTATCTACCATGGGTTTCGACTTATTAACGATCATTATAAAAGTTGAGAATTCATTTGGAAATAATTGAAAAGCATGCGTTGGAAAAACATTGTACGTCAAAATAAATAGTAATTGTCAATACTGTTTATCAATAACTTTCATTGTGAAATCATTTAAGATGGAAAATCAACAATATTCAAACACAGATATTTTGAATTTATTTTATATCCATGGAGAATGTAATAGAATTATACAAAGAACATGCCGTACGTTCAGTGAGAGATACCCTCATCTACCTGCAATGAATCAGAGAAAATTTCACCGAATACAATCGAACTTCACAATATATTGAAGGGTGAAATCTGCTAATGGTCGTCAAAAACGTGTAACAAATGATGAAAATAATGAAATTAACGTATTAGGGTATTTCAATGCATTTTTCCTGCGACAGAAGATCTGGGCTTAAAATATTCTACTGTTCAAGTAATATTGAAAAACATAATATGCAGAACTACTCATTTACTAAAGTGCAAGAACTTCACCCAGGAGACGATGCAAGGAGAATTGAATATTGCGAAGAAATGCTTTAAAAATACAAGAGGATCCATTTTTTCTGCGAAAAGTCATTTGGTCAGATGAAGCTAAATTTTGTAAAAAAGGGTTAGTCAACAAACAAAATTTTCATTTCTGGTTTGCTGAAAATCCGCATTTGAAGCGTGAAAATCACTTCCAACGTCGATTCAGTGTTCAGGTTTTTTGTCTGCTCATGTGAAACCGATATGCGTTTCTAATTTATGATGGAAATTTAACAAGCGAAAGGTACACCGAAATAGTATTAAGAGGTGTAGTGGAAGACTTTTACTAGAACTTCCCTCAACACTTGGCGAGATTCCTGGTACCAGATGGACGGAGCTCCCTCTCATTCAACTCGGGAAATGGATCGAGAACTAACACTAAATTTCGAGGATCACTGGATTGACCGCAACGGTCCTATGCGTTGGCCACCAAGGTCGCACGATTTGACGCAACTTGATTTTTTTCCTTTGGGGTCCCATTAAGAATAAGGTGTAATGAGAGCCCAGTTCAAACCAGAGAAGAATTCTAATCAAAAACGTTTCTTCTAATCTGAAAGCTGTCCATAAGCATTTCCATAGCATATAACCTCACTGGGTCGAATTTGAAATACGCTTACTTTTGAAATCTCCGAAAACAATCACTACCTTTCGAATATTATCTTCTTTTGCTTCTGTCTTCTAATAAGGCATGTTCCTTTTTTGGTTTATTGTAATTATTTATGTCATTTTCACGTTATCGCTCCATCTTCTCCGTGGAAATTCCTTGGTTTCTCTGACCATTTGGTGACTTTATCTCTCGCTATTCTTCACTACTAGTTTATTTGTCATTCTGTTAATGTGCTCGTTCCATTCTATTTTTCTCTTTAACACCCACTCGTTAACGTCGGGATAGCGCAGTACTTTAATTTGCTGGTTTCCCATTTTGTATCCTTCACCTTTGCGCACACCTTTTATAATTTCTTCCATGACGATGTTAAAAAGTAGCGGACTTAAAGAGTCCCTTTGCCTTATGCCTTGTCCTACAGATAATGGTTCCAAAAGTTTGCCTTAAATTTTAGTTTGAATTTTATTTCTAGTGTATATGTTTTATATAGTTTTTATGAGACTCATGGGAATTTGTCTATTATACAGTAGGAATATAATCATCTTTAAATCTTTTACTCGGTCGAACGCCGTTTTTAGATCTATAAAACATATAAGTGCTGGTTTGTTGTATTCCAGCGACTTCTCTACCATTTGTCTTAGCACAAACACTGCAAGTGTGCGTAAGATACTTCCTAATCGAAAACCTTGCTGTTCATCTGATAGGGATATTATTGAGTCTATCTTGTTGCATATAATTTTTGTGGTTAGTTTCAGTGTTGTATTGAGCAGGTTAACTTCTCGGTAGTTGTTTGATTCTCTTTTTTCCTCTTTCTTAAAACAATAGTATTACAGTGCTTGTTCTCCAACATTCAGGTATTCTGTGATGCGTTGTAATGTTTTGAATTAATCTTGTAGGTGTTCCGTGAGAGTGTAGCCTCCATATTTTAGTAGTAGTTCGGAATTCCATCTTAGACCTGGCGATTTTCTATTTTTCAGTGCTTTTAGTGCTTTCCTACATCTCATTTTTCTATTGCTACATCTTCTTTGACTACTATATTTAAGTATATTTCCTCTATGTTTTCTCTTGAAGAAATTTGTTAAGTAATTATCCCAGATTTCTTCTTTTATTTAGATACACTCATTACACACACACACACGCACACACACTTCAAATAATCTCGTTCCGTTGTGTTCTTATCATACGCCATATTTGCTTTTGTAGGTCGTAGAAATCTAATTCTAAGCGATTTGAGAACCTTTCCCAATGTTCATTTTTAATACGTTTTACACATGCTGTGACTTCATTTCGAATTAATTTTGTATTCTTCATATGCAACTGGAGTTTGAATGGTTCTATATTTTGAGGTAGGCTTGTTTTTTCAACTGGCATTTCTCTTTACGTCTTTGCAGAACCATGGTGTTTTACTTGTATTTTCATTTACAGTTCGGTACCAAGAGCTTCTCGGGATGCCGATATCAAACTGTCCTTAATTTGTCGCCACATTATTTCTATGTCTTCCTTTCTATTATCTTCAAAGTCTCTCTTTTAGTTTTTCTTCCAATGTTTTCTGATACAGTTTGTAACAGTTTGTGGTTTACAACTAACGACGGCTCTAGAGGACCAACCGAAAAAGAAACAACAAAAGGAAATACGGATCAATGTAGCCCACTAGGTTTGTGGAGAATAAAGTATTTATAATAGTTAGAGCAGCAGCGTCCGGCTTCGTCGGAGAGTCGGGAGGTCCTAAAGAGTTCTAAGAAATTAAACTGCTGTCTAACAAGGCGCCACCTGCTGGGTAAAAAAAAGAAATAAAACCGACCAACAGGAGATCAACAGGTTTTACTTAAAGCCTAATACGCTAGATCAAACACAACAATTAGTCTTAGAGAAGACAGACAATTCAATAAAACAACAAACAAATCTTATAGTAATAGGTGAATGTGACAGAAATAGAGAGACTGTCGCTGATATATTCACGTACGTTAGCAGTCGTAAGGTTCGCAATTAATGTGCCGGATTTACAGGTAAGCTTTAGTTACACCAAAATTAATGTTAACGTTCTAATTGAGGATTGGCTAATAGGAAGACTCTGCGTACACATATCACTTACACACGGTGATTTATCTGGTCGAATATGCAACGACAGTGACTTAAACTAAGATTAAAGGGGTAAGTACCTCCCGCAAACCCAAGGCCTTTTGTTTTCGCGTCAACCGCTCTAAATGAAGCTCCCGAGCTCGTATTGAGCTGGTTAAAAACGTTCGGTTGTGGAGAGTACCACCGAATAAAGATTTACTTAAGAAGTAAAGATCAAGCCGTTTCATGTCATATGTACATGAACTTCATACGCATTTAACAATGAATAAGTTACTTAAATAATAAAACTGTAATCTGATGAATGCAGTTCCGAGAGTAAGAGTTTCCTGCTAGCGATGATATCGACAGTTCGGAAGTTAGGTAACCCCAGGATTCCTCTTAGGGAGGTGTGCGAAGAGAACGGAAGGCGGTAGGCTCCTCGATGAAGTTATGAAGCATAACCAACCCCTGTTAGACGTGGTATCCACCGGTTGCCTGCAGCTTAACTAATGCGAACCCGTAGTGTGGTCTTTAATTGACAAAGAAGGTCTTAATCAGCCACTTCAGCACCCTCAGGAGTTATCCAGGTATAACAAACAGCGAAATCATAAGGTCAAGAAACGTGTTAAAAGACTTTTACGTGGCAATTAAAATTAATACAAACAGAAAAAGAAAAGCAATGTGTACTCATGGTGAATTTAGCCGGTTTTAAACTTAACCAATAATTTTTATTGGAAATCAAGTAACACACATAAATGATTTGTGTAAATTTCAATTTTAAGATGTTCGCTGTTCGTCTAGGAATCTTACTCGAATTTTGTTTTCAACCAATAGAAAATTAGCGCGCCAAATACGACTTTCGTCGTAACATATTACTCGCGATACACGTTTTATATTGCTCTCGACACACGTCCCATATTCCTAAAATTAAACCGTAACAAGTTCTTTAGTAGATAGGTTCCATAAGGATTCAATATTTAGTTTTTCTTCTTTATTCGTTAGTTGTTGTTTATAACGCTGATGTGGTTGTATTTTTAGTTTTCCCAGCAACAGATTATGGTCACTGCCTACATTTATAGAATTCAGCGTTTTAATATCTAGCATTTGACGTGGGTGTAGTTGTCGATTTGTTAAAATATAATCAATTGTTTATTTTTGTCCTCTCGTATTTTGGAATGTGTATTTGTATTGCTCTTTGTGGTTGTAGAAATATTATCAATTCTCAGTTCATAGTGTGCGCAATAGGATGTCGTTGATATTTTCCTCGTTAAAAACGTTGCTTGTAGGCCTGGTACCACTTCATTGCCCACACATGCATTAAACTCTCCCATCAGTACTATGAATTCTTCTTTAGGTATCTCATACAGAGTATGTTGGAGTTCTTCGTGGTAACTGTTCTTTCGTTTTTTAGTTTACAGTCTTCAGGTCCATAAGCAACTAAATGTTTAACTTATAGTGTTTTGATATTTATTTTATAGCCAAAGGACACTCAGCACGATAGGACACCATATGTAACCATTTTGTTCTATTTGTTGTTTGTATTTTTCTTATGTAACTTATAGCAACTTCTTCTTTCTTTTTGAATTCTTTATCCACTGTTACACTATAGATAAGTAAGTACAGTAAAACCTCTATTTTCGGCCACCTCGTAAAAGCGGCTACCTCTAAAACCGGCCAAGTTTTCCAAATCAAAAAAAATTATACGGAAATATCCATGATTAATGACCCTCCTAATAGCGACTACCTCTCGATAACGGCCACAGCCACTTATTTGTAAACTTTTTTTAGAAAAATACATGTAATTCTACCTCTCATTTCCGGCCATTCTTAATTAGGTCGATAGTAGACAACAGCTTAGCGTTCAACTGTTCAAGTTCAAGTGCATAATATATAATTGTTTCATTTATTGTGAGAGCTTAGGTAATTACCGGTATTTAAGAACGGATTTAAAGAATTTGTTCGATTTACAATAGACAGTCATTACAGAGAAAGTGCAATTAATACGCTCGTAAGCTCACTCCAAAAATCGTATTTTGCGTACATAGTTTGAGTTAGTATGTTCAACACTGTTGTTACATATAGACGTACAAGAAAAATTTCAATGTCGCTAAAAAACGTTTGTCTCTTAAAGAAAATTGATATAATTGAGGAGAGTGAAAAGTTCCAATACCAGTGCTACAAAGTTGGTTGAAAATTTAGTGTTGAAAGAACACAGAGTTAACGAGTATTTAAAAAACAAATGTGATTTAAAAAGCTATTGAAGAAAGTTCCAATACAGAGCAGAAGAAAAATTTCCTAGAATTGAAGATTTAGAAATTGACCGAGTAGTTTACAATTGGTTTTGTAAAGCTAGGAAAAAAAAAAATATCCTATATCTGGACCTTTAATAAAGAAGCGTTGGAATTTGCAAAAATTAAAAATGACGGATTTGACGCTTGGAAATGCAAGGCTGTCAGTAATATTGAAGTATTCACCCAAAGAAATTTGTACGCAATGCTGACGAGACCGGACTTTTCACCTTGTGATGCCAAACAAAACGTTCTCTTTAAAAACGATAAATATAGTGGTAAAAACTGCAAAACAAAGATTGACAACTTTATTTTGTACAAATATGGAAGGTGATAAGGAAAATCCGTTAATCATTGGAAAAGTAAACACCCAAGATGCTTTAATGGCTCTCATATCAACAAATTGCCCTTAGAATGGGTATCTAATAAAAAAGCTTGGATGACGGTAGAGATTATGACTTTCTGGCTAAAAAAAAATTATGAAAAAATTAAAAAAGAAAATAGAAAAGACTTATTTTTCTGGATAATGCCACGTCTCATCCCAAAGTGACTCTTGAAAATTGTTTTTCTACCCCCAAACACCACATACTATTGCCAGCCATTGGATCTAGGAATTATCCAAAATTTTAAGATGGCTTACATAAAGTTTTTAATCAAAAGGCCGCTAACATTCACAAATACCGAACGTCCTTTTGAAGATGCGGAAAAAATATCAATTAACCAGCACTTTAGTTTGGATATCAGTAGCCTGGAGAAACGTTTCGCCTATTACAATTGCTAAATGTTTTCCGAAAGCAGGATTCTCGAAAAAGGTCCTGCAAGAAAATTTCGATGAAGAAGACGAAATTCCACTAGCTCAGCTTTTTTCTGTATTACTAGAAGGTAATCAACGTGTAAGCCTTGAAAATTATGCATTTATTGATTGTGATATTTTGACCGAAAACCCCATTTTAAGTATTCAAGGCATAATCAGTGAATTAGACTATAGTGAAGGCTGTGATTCGAACAATGAAAGTGGTGCAGAAGAATCCGAAGTTTTACGTCAAACATTAAAGATATGGGTGAAGTGTGTGAAAACTAAGAGATGTGCAAAGTTTTCTATTTTCTAATGATAAGAGTGACCTGGCGGTAGAAGTACTTCAAATTTTATCAAAATGTGAATCTTCTGTTTTAAACTAAACTTAAAAATGTAAAACAAACCTCAATACAAAAGTATTTCACAAAAATGTAATTTAACGGTATGTATATGTATGTAATTAATTATTGTAATAGGTATAACGAGCAATTAGAAAATAGGTACATAATATGTAAATGTATGTATTATGTATTCAATATGTATAACTCTTCCATTATTATATCGTCTAATTATTTAATATTGCATCAGCACATTTACAGTTATTATTTAATACAGATATATAGTACACTATAGCGAACCGTATTATGTTCCATACTTAAAAGATTTTAATAAACAACGCATAGAAATAAATTTTTTTCCTCCCAATAACGGCCACCTTCATATACCGGTCAGTTTTGCAGCAAATTTTAGTGACCGCTATTTCGAGGTTTTACTGTATTTATCGTACAGTTTCTCTCCTTTTCCCTTCTTCTTAGTTTCCTGCAGGGCACATATGTCTATTTTGTTATCTTGTATTTTTTACGATTTCTTGGTCTTTCTTATTAAATGATCTTGTGTTCCAAGTTGCGATCCTCATTATGTGTTCCTTTTTTCATGTACATCTCCTTGTCCTTGCATGGGTCGTCATCGATGTGTTCATCTAGTTATCGGTTCTGTGAGCAATATTATGTAACCTCTGCAAGTAAGTTGCTACCCCGGTTTGCAGATGTCCCTCCTCCTTTATCCGGGCTTGGGACCGGCAACAACACCTCTGACCTAGTCAATCCACCCTTCGGTGTTGCAGGCGGAGTTCTTTTGAAAATTATAAAATAAAAAAAAAATTCTATGTCTGGATGTATCTGCGACTTCAGTATCGAATCAGAGTAAATAATTAACAATAGTGACAGAGTAATTATAATTTTTTATATTTTATTTTGTTCCTATAAAGTTTATACTGATGTTTAGACAGGTTCCACCCGCGATAATTTGTTGATGCTTCAAAATGAATAATTCATTTTGTTTTCCGTTACACTATTTTGTGTTTTAATTGTTTAAATTAGTTTAACGTCTTAAATAATAACAAGGCATAACAAAATAAACGTTCATACTTAGGCAGCAAAGATTTATTGAACTATAATAAATGTATTGTTAGTGAATTTCATTTTCTGTAGATTTGATTCGGTAAATTTTTTATTTTGTTTATGAACAATCTTTGTAATCGTTAATTACAAATTATAGAAATATCATATCCATATCTTTGCTAATACATATTTTTTTAATTATATACGATAATGTAAAACACTGTTTCATTCATAAATTTTAAGGCAATTGAAATTCTGGTTCAGTAGTTTTTGCACAAGGAAGGAAAACTAAATAATATTACTTATTACATTTCAGTAAAGTGGGACATCTAGACAAGTAGATAAAGTTCAATTTTTATTTACTGAAGTTACTTTAGTATTATTCTATTTGTGAAAGATTTTTTATATGTCAATTATGACCTAATTAACTTGTCCCTATTAATTTAGCACTCAGTTAGGTTAGATGTTTAGTGTAAGTACCTGATGTGATTTGGGGTTAGTGATTGTGGCAGTGGATTTTCTCTCGAGATCGTTTCATTGGGGCTAACTAACAGGCGTTCGCAATTTCTCTCAACCACCCAAACCCTACATCATTATCCTTATAATTTCTCACATCCATCATTCTTTTGGTTGGATAGCTTTTAAATTGCATATATCGCCAACCAAATTGCACTTATGTTTGATTGATGGATGGATAACCTAACTTTAATCACTTAAGATTAAATAATATTTCCATAGTATTTTTAATTTTAAATAAAAAATTAAGCTTTACCTAAACCTCTATTATCACAAGATTTTTACAAATTATCCTGCTCTAAATTTCTTTCTAATACAAATGACTATGCTTGTTATTACCACAGTTATGTTTATTGATAATCGAAATAGCATTAATCTGAGAGCATTTAATACTCTTATTTACACAATGAATTAAATTTCCATGTATGTTATGCTTTGTATGATTTGTCTATTGCTCGGTATTCATTGATTTTTGACGCTCTGAATTCAATATTGAAATTATAAGAGGTATTTTTAAGAATTTTGTCATGTCATATTTATTTATAAAACCACATTCATATTATTTTCTTTGACGAAATACATAGTTTTACCGGAATATAAAGCTTAAAATTTGTTTTAAATATTCATGCCCGACTACAATATTGAATAGGATAAGTGATATTTTTCTTCGTTGGACAATTTTCAACCCTTTAATATATATAATGTAACTCTTATGGGTCCACTTTGTTAGTTTACTTCTACTTATTAACCTAAGTTACTTATGTTTAAAGTCCGTCAGAAATTAAGTAAAGCATGTTAATTAAATTCAGTAAATAAGTTTGAAGGTTTAAATTGCTTTAAGGTTCTGTCTTCATGTGTACTATTCATTATATCTGGTGGAGATTCACACTTTTGTATTCTAGTGTTTGGTTTCAATTATGTTTATGTAACCCGGAAATTAAAGAATGCAAGTCACGTGACAGTAATTGCTTTAACAATGTCTCCAAAAATATAAATCCTACAAAAAAGTAATGAGAAATATTTTTATTGTCTATAACTTTTATTTGAACTACTTTTTCTAAACACACTTTCGATACTATTTTACGTTTGGAACGATGAAGAGTTCTGCGCAAAACGCTTGTTTGTTAATTTAGTGACGATTTCGGAAAAAAATAGTTAAAATGTGTACAGGGTGGGCCATTTTCAACACTTTTAAAGGGAAACTCCTTCATCCAATTGAGATAGGCAAAAACTGATGTCGGTGTCTGGGCTTATTTTTAATGAGAAACACAATGGCGAAAACTCTAATCCCGTTTTTAAAATGAGTATACGGAGTCACGTCAAAAAGTAATCGTACCAAACTTACTTTTTTTTAAATAGAATGCCCTGTATATTTTTATTTATTTTATTTCTCTCATAAATACCCATTTACCAAATCTAAAATTCCTATCTCGAAAACGGCTCCTTGTAGAAAAAAAGTGGTTTACAGTAACGTTGTGGGATCCCACAATCGTACAGGGTATGGAAAAGATTTATTTGCGAAAAACCGAAATTTTATCTTTAATAACGATTTTTCCTTAAATTTTAGCATATGAGATTTTTACACAACATTTAAACATCAAAACGACGGTGTGTACAAATTTTCGGGGCGGGACCCTGTTCTCAAAACTCACTTGTTAATGTCGTGTACGAGTCTAAGTAATTGTCGACTAATATTTAAACATTCTAATTCTTAAATGTAGCATACGACATTTTTTCGACATTTTTATTAGACATATTGTAGAATCCCCTTAAAGCACTCTCACGTTCTATCCAATTAAGAACCTACATACACTTTCAAAAATCACTTCATCCGATATTTGTCAAAATTTTCATAAAACGCATGCTTTTGAACTAATTTGCGATGTTGGCAAACTTCTACTACGCTTAAATTGTCGTACTTTACGTGTTAATTGTATTTCAGAATACATTATTGGAAGTTCAAACGACATTACTATTCGACTACCACAACGATTGTTCGACATTTGAAGATACGGTCTCAGGCCTCAAAAATTCTCAGAGGAAGCTTTTTTTACTGGGCTAATATGAAAATTCGTTGATTTAAAATTCTAATATGATTAATATTGATTTCATTTTGATATCATTACTTAATGATTCCATATTATTTTATATTTAAGAATGGATCGGCTTCAAAATTCTCAGATGAGGGCTAATTTTACTGGGCTCAATCAATATACTGTCTTCTTACTGTATGATTTTGATTGTAGATTCTCAAGTTGAATTGGAACCTTCTTATGTAGGAGTTTGAGATTGATATAATCATGTTGTTGCCAAAGAAACATTATCACGTTATTTAGTCAACGATTTGATTGCTAGGGGTAGGCAATTAACCAAATTGCTGTGTAAAAACCGGAAGCTAATAGCTAATCTTGCTAGAATCTAGTTGGCACTAAAGTATAAGTAAATTTAACAATTAACAGTTAAATAAATAGGTAATAAACAATTTCAATAGTTTAATAGAAGACAAGTGTAAGACCGCTTGTATCCCTTTGCAAAACTGGAAAATACCAAAAAGGGGGTATTCTAATACACAGTTGTTATTTAAGCTGGTAAAGACATAATAATTCACAACATCCGTACGATGTGCTGACCATGCTAAAAATGGTTGAGCAACTAACTACCAACAGAAGAAACTGAAATATAGTAAATTACTTGTCTCTGAAATTTAAGTAGTCCTCATTTCTTTGCACACGCTGAAGAGCATTGCGGGTGATGCATTTAATGTAGAAAATATAATTTTATATTAATGTGAGCGTGAACTTACTTTGTTTAATTGTTTGATTGATAACATCTCTAAGGGCATGGCTTCTTAATAAACAATAACGTGGTTAAAGATTTAACAAATTTTAATTTAACGAAAATAATAAACTATAATTCTTACAAATACAATATAATCATGAATAGCGTTGCGTGCACGACTTTGCGATATTTATATTTATCTTATTTATTTTTTATTACACGAATTTTATATGATAACTTAACTAACTTGGTAACTATTCGATTGTGCGTTTACATGCGACCTTGTGTGGATCTTGAGAAATGACCACTCGAAACACGCCGGCTTGCTGAACTGTTGTTCCTTTATCGTTCCATGTTTCTTTTAATTGTTTATACTACTGCTAATTTACAACAATACGCAGGCTTTATCTACGATACACGGGCTTTAACTCGTTTTTATATTAAAACTGTTTCTTAATAACTGGGTTAATTATTTAGATCCACAACTAGCGAAGAACATTGCGCATTCATTGTTTATTGCGCTGACTTAAAATTGCACGTCCATCGTACTATACTGCCCGAGAGCGTCTCCCTGTTCTCTACTTTCACTATACTCGATCATTGTACGCACAAATCTGCTACGAGCTTTCGTAGTACAGAAACAAACAAGATGTTAAATTGGAGGTGATTATATTTTTATTGGTGAAAACATATATAAATAATAAGCAGGTCAAAATTCATACATCTGCATATAAAGCACTGCTTTGACTAATTAGGTAGCAGCCGATCACTTAAAGGCTACTGTCGAATTAAAATTAACGAAGATAGTAGTTAGATCTATCACGATCGACTATTGTCTAATTTCGGAAACGTTCCTAATTTACTAAGTTTACACACAATAAGAATATTCAATTTTCTTACACTAAAACGTATGTTGGGTTCTTATTTTACAGGCAACGATTGTTATTTATAATCTTTGCTAGCTCAGACCTTTAAGGATGTAGAGGGGAGTAGGTCAATGGAGCACCTCCGATGTTAACCCGATTAATAAGCGCCACGCGCTTGATTTCACAAATAAAACCCACCGACGATTATATAGTATTACTAAAGCACGAAAATGTAACACTTGGTTTGCGTGTTAAAATAAGAATCCATCACATACATACACCCCAACTAAATCGAAGATCATACTTAAATCTAACACAAAATTATAAGGTCTGTGAAGCAGACGAGAGTACTTAGCTGAGTGGTTGGAGTCTGAATTGTTGTCTGCCGAATACTTGCAGAACCCGAATTCCCGAGCTTCTATATTTAACTAGGCGAAGGTGACCAATTGATTTTCGAGACAGGCCTCGTAACAGGAGGTACGAGATGGTGTAACTGCACACGTTCAATAGGTGTTTACTTTAATTTTGCCTATGATCCATAAACTTGTCACGACGTTACACACTTCACTGCATCCTTAGATGTTCACCCTAAATTGCTTATTCGACCCCTCAGATTTTAGAATTATCGACTCCAAACCAACCAAACCAAGTTGTACCCACAGGAACTAACCAGGAAACAAAAGTCGAAGAAGAAAAGGTAAAAGGACAAAATAAAAAAAAAGCTGTAAAATGATAATCATTTGCATTATAAAACTAACCTGTAGAGAATTCACTACCAACGAAAATATTTGTAATCGCCAAGCATCCACAATGTTTGTGTATAATTCACGACACCTAAAACATTTTTACTTAATGGATGACCTTAATTAATTCGAATACGAACCAAAAATGTGGATTCACTACAGATTTTGAGATGGAGGATGCCAAAAACGAACAACGAAAGGGGGCGACGGACACAGACGAATCAAATGTGTCACAGATAACTAACCAGAGGCGTACTTCCAGGAATTTTTGCCCATTCGCATACAAAATTTCTATTATTACACCAACGAATTATTCCAACGGCAAATTAAACCTAAGTCGATTTTGGAACGTAACAAACCGATATATCTTTTTTACATCTTAGATATATCTTTTCTATCTTACTACTAGATCTTACACCTACACATATTTACATCTATACATTACAATTATTACGTCATACAGTCACTGCATAAATCCCCCGGTTAAAGTGAGATAAAATTTGAAATACTATTTTAATGTTTAAAGATGTGATTCCATACTAACATTTTACAGGATAAATCCTGTTTTTCCGTTTTCCGGACTGAAACGGGGTTGATCTATTAGCACACATTGTTATGTAACAAGAATTTTTAATTATTTTCCGGCTGTTCCGATTTTGAATACGATTCGGAAACTGTAATGACAAAATTATGACACTTTATTGAAGTGTAAACTTTAAGTTATAAAAAGTAGCTCGCTAACGCTCGCACGTTAAACATCGTTTGTTTTTGTTCTCATTGTTGACTTGTTATTAAATTCAAATTAAAAAATTAACCTTGTCAACTGTTAGCACGTGGAAATACAAAAATTGCGAGAAGCCAAATATTGGTCTCACCTGAGTATACAACAGCTATGGAATTCTAACAGTGCCTAAAAATAAAAAAAAACTCATTAATGATATCACTTAAATCTGTTCGCTCAAAGATAAAATCATTATCATTTCTTAAATTATGTAATTACGTCTAACCTACAATCAGCACATTAATTACAAAATAATTGTGTGTGAAATGCTACTTTTAAATCAATCGTGCGTAAAAAATAAAATCGTGTGTAAAAGTACAATGTCATTTAAATGAGATTTTCATTATTTAACGATTTTTGTTGTCAAAGATTCCTGGCAACAAAGACTCGAAATACACAAAAGTGAAATCGCGTGCGTTACTCTGTTGTAGTAACTGTTTCTCATTGCAAAAATTAATACTGACATCGATAAAATATTGTATGAGGTACGTGTGTGAAGGGCTTTTAGTCACTCCTTGCGGTTAAAACACTCACCGCAACTCGTGTCTTAGTTCACACACTTGTATCATAAATAACTATTATCGCCAACCGGCATGAAAGTGATAATTTGTTGTACTGTAAAGTCAAACAAATTTGTATCAACATACCCATGATCATATGATTATAAGTGTAAACAATTGCCACTGTCAAAAAGTAAATATGAAATCGTCAAAAGTAATTTAGCTAATTATTAATAGAAAATAATTAAAAAGGTAATAGTGTCTTTATCGAACGAACCTGCAATTCACCTCAGGCTCGCTAAAATTCAGCATTCGATAAAACATCACTTACTAACTAAGTAGGTACATAAAAAGACTATTCTTTAATAATAATTATAATTTTGTTTCAGGTGAGTCAACGAAGAGATTTCTCTAAACGTAAGTGTAAAATGTTCATTTATTTATATTTATATTTATATATGAAATAGTTTATTGGCAAAAGCAGGTTTGCATTGACCCCGATTTTTGAAAAGGAAAATATTATAGATTAAATTGATGAACAAAAGATCCATATTATTGTGTTCGATGAAATTATGAAAAATTAAATTTAAGAATGATTCAAACAATACAGGGTGTCCATTTAGTGCGATATCGGACGATATCTCGTTTCAGGGTGATGCCAGAAAAAAATTTAAATGTAAAGTTGTTTAACGTTTTGAAGTGCATAACCTAAAATTAGTTTAGTATATAAGTGCGATACCAGACAAAATTTGATTATTTTCAATGGAACAAAACCCATATTTTAGAGCTTTAAATTCCTTGTACATTTTTAATTAAATTGTTGAATCATGTCCTATACCCAAAGTCAATAGTTTTTTAATTATTAATTTTTTTGAAAAATTTTGACAGATAGATGACCTAACATTTTAATTTATTATACCGCCAATTGTAATGCAAGCAGGTTGATTTTTGGCCTACACAAGAACGAATGAACATACTTTAAGGCCTCGTTCAAAGTAATCCCAATCTTCATTTGTTTTGGTGTAGGCCAAAAATCAACCTCCTAGCATTACAATTGGAGGTGTAATAAATTAAAATGTTTGGTTATTTTTTTTTTAAATTTAATGATATTTCAAAAACTATGGGAAGTAGATATTTCAAACCTTAATAAAAGTTGTTTTAAATTAGAGCAAAATACAAAAAAATCATAAAAAAACATATCATTCTATTTAACATAAAGAAGTTGATGTCGACTCTTGGCACAACCGGAAGTGCAATATAAGAAAAACTATTTTACAATTAAAGATCAGTATGAATAATATATTACCACAAATTTTCAAAATTTAAATACGATTAGTTCTCCATAAACGTCTAATAGGCCACTTTGTTTGGAACACCCTGTATATAAAACTACTTAAAAGGAAAAAAGAAACCATTACTAGTTTCGAATAATATAAATTATAAAAACCTTCTTTAGATGATAATTAAATTTAGGTAGATATAAAAAAAAAATAATTAATTACGTTAAATACATTTGGTTTGGTTTTTTGCATGTTTAAATGTTTTAGAATGCAAAATTTGTAAGCGTAGACGTAATGATAATAATTTTAATGTCAATAAAATGTACCTCTACGCGTATTCTAAAACATCTGGTTTTGACTTGACACCATTGACTATACTAGAAGTTATTTGTATTTGATCGAGACTTAACTATTGTCGGTATTGTGTCTCACTCCCCTCACTTAACATAGCATTTGACGTAAGAAATTCATTTGACCAATATCCTAATGAAATTGACAAAATGAAAACCAAAGAAACAAGAGTGTAATTATTTAACTCCTCAAAATCATAGTTACATTCACGCAGTGCACTCATTCATAATTTGAAGAAATTCATAAACATAATCTATTTTTTGCATTTCTTCTGAAAATTGTGAACACGTCAATATTTATCTAGGTGTATTGATTTTTTTTTATTTATTTAATCATATGGTAGATTTTAAATTAAATAAATAAAAAAATAATAATTTTGATAGTCTTGGAAACAACATTATTTATAGAGTGATTGAAAAAATGTCTTTATTTTCTATATTGTGAGCGTTTTCTTACAATGGAAAATAGTTTTCTAAAAAGGATCTTAAACGAATGCCGATTTTCAGATTTTGCTCGCCATTTCCTGATATGGGTAATTGATATTATTAACAATCACATTGTAATAACCTGATCAACTGGTTGCATAAATTTCTTTTCAATTTTTTGCTAATCTCACTTAACTTAAACAATGATTGTGACGGACAAAAAGAGTTGCCGTGCAAAATTAAAAAGATAAGAGCAAGTTCGTTTAATTAAGAACCGCGCGGCGTGTAAGCAGGTTACGTAATGACGGTAAATTTTGAGCAGCTTCCCGGCTAGGCTAGATAACCTCGGCAGAGCGTCGTGAGTATAGGTAAGGAGAGTATATATGCCGCTCGCAATTAACGTGGTCATTAGTATTGAACGTTCCAAAAATATTTATTTTGTACACCCCTGTATCTTGTGGCCGAAATTTATAATCCACGAGGGGTGAAACTAGGCGCCAATCAGTTAACAGGACGTTCAAAGCAAAGTAATAATTATCGCGCAGGACTAATACTGCCGATAAAAAGAAATCTTCGTAAGGCGTGGCACTTAACTAAAATAACCGAACACGATATCAGTAATAACACATAAATAAACTTTATTTTTAAAATCGGAAACTACCCACAACAAAATACATCAACAGTGTAGTTACAAACAGTGTGTACAAAAAAAACGGTGTAATTCACAAATTGGCGATGAACCGAGATTAAGGCGCTCGAGTACAAGCTGCGTCGAGTTCATCGAACCTTAACGCTAACGTGGTTCGCTAATCAGACCACTAACACGCATCACTAACTGAAATACGCGACTCGTTATTGCGCGATCGAATTATCTTAGCGTTTGAAATTATAATAAAATAAAGACGTAAATGAGACGGTACCTTTAGATGTTTTCTTTTCGACTTTGTCGTAACAGGCGGTGGGATAACTGTTCACCCAAAAGTTGCTTTACTTCTCGAGTTCTAGTAAAGATGGTAGTAAAAGATCGTATCCGAGATTGTAGCAACAGGTTGTAACAAAGGATCGTATCCAACGATTTTAGCGAAAGATGGTATCACGATTGTAGTAAAAGATTGTAGTAAGAGATAAAAGATTTCAAAGCATGTAGCCAAAGATGGTTTTCCACGAGTGTAGCAAAAGATCTAAAATAACAGAAGAAACAATGTTAACGTCCACGTTGTATGCATAAATAGGGAATTTGTAAAACTTACGGTGAACGCGCAATAAAGACACAATTATCCGTCCATTTGGCGAATATTACTTGTATTGAATCTTCCTAGTATACGACGAGCTAAAAATAACAACACATAACAACGGATCGCCCAGAAACAAGCGGATTTCTTACCCTAAATAAAATTATAGCACGGCACACACGTCCACCATCTTTTAGAAATTCTTTTTGAACAGGAAACGAGTGAACCGCGGAGCAAGCGCAGAACAAACACATTCGCGCTATCTAGAAACGTGGAACGAAAACAACAAACGTAATGCGGTTTGTACCGTAGATTAAATTACCGTAACATGATACTCACATAAAAATTATCGCAGGATATAAACAACCAAATCGAAGACTAGCTGAACAGGACTTAATGCACTTCTTCAATGAAAACAAAGGTACTCTATTAATAGGCAACCTTAATTGTAAAAATACAGTATGGGGTTGCAGAATAAATAATCCTGATGGTATTAAGCGGCATACGTTCATCATTTCACATGCAATATAAGTATCAGCACCCGAAGAACACACATACTATCCATATCAAACGGATCGTCAATCAGATATATTACCATAATCCTGCACAAAAGATTTTCCAAACCCATTTACCAAAATGTATTAGTACAGTAGACTCGCATCATCTCCCTGTAATAATGTCTTTTGCAAACATGCCTCAGGTTGCTCTTCTTATACCGAAACTTATCAAGTGTAAAATATGTAAATTACTGAGGACTCTTTGTCTCACCAAAAATCCATGAATTCTCACAAAACGGTTCACTCCAACAGCAGACACGATAGCAGGAGATTTGCAAGTAAAATCACAATTACTTATCTGATAAACAAAGAACAATTTTTGTACTCACCGGGGGACTCCACCCCCTATCTTTGTCATCATTCGGTTAACTAGGTCCATTTAATTATTCCATACAGTAATTATATAAATTAATATACTCTTCGACAACTAGCTAGAGTCACCTTAAATAAGCTTCCCCGGACGCTCAACCTAGTTGCATCCCAATGACCAAGATCGGGGGCACCTAATAAGGCTACCCCACTAATCAGGTCTTCGACTTTGAATACCACTTCAGGCATGTCCATGGTTAAATGTTATTCAAATACATCAAACAACCTTTTGTTGCCGGTTCCACTACTGACTTGCGTCTCCACTATCGGTCTACTCAAATTTCAACGTTTTCCAAATTATAATAAAATATAATCTCATATTTCTCATTATTAAAAATGAATCTTATTCTATCTGACAGTCACTCTGACAAAACCTCCGCACTCTGCATGTTTATATCCCATTAAATTTTTCTACAGGAAGGCATTTTTATAAACCAGATGTGAATAAAATAAGAACAATAACATATAACAAGTAATTATATATTTTAAGAAAAAAAAATAATAAACAGAAAAATATAACAAAATTTAACTTTAACACAACGGAATTATTGATTGGGAACTTTTTCAAAATAAACTCGAAACAAATATAAAAATACCAACTAACCTAAGTAGCATAGATGAAGTAGACACTACCATTGAAAAACTTACTATTGATATTAAAAACATAATACTACTAGTGACCGTTAAACAAAATAAACCATCATTCCAGGTCAATGAGTTTGTTACGGTGAAGAGGAGTAAGGATCCCTGCTGTTCAGTCGGAGAGATTGCGTGGGAGTTTTATTTGATAATAGAGCAAACAAAAATTTGACTAGATATTAGAGAGAAGGTTTTAGGGCAAGAAGTTCTGACTTGCTTACGATAAATAACTAGCAGCGAACTACATGCTAGAGCAATCTTACACCGTACAAAGTTACCTGTAATAGAATCGGAAATGGTTCAAAGATAACAACAGCAGCTTCACACACACAATGTATTAAGTAAAACAATACGTATAATTTATAGACACAGCATTTAGTCGGGATAACCCCGTAAATACATACAAAAACAAGATAATAATTAGTAAAAATAATTAAGAAGTTACAGTACGCCACTGGTAAATCGGTAGCTAAAGAATTTGTGTTCTAGCCGGTACGCCTCTGACTAATCTAACCTCCAAAGAAGTTAGAGAATTTCCTTAACATAAACAATTGTTCTCAGCAATTTAAGTCCCTTATTACGATTACTTAATTTTAACGAACGGGTTAGAGATGTAGGGTTGGATCCAACGCGACATTTGGGTGTTCGCCACCTTCATATGGTGTGTATTGAATTCTAAAGAATTATCCGGAATTGAATTGAATCTTACAGGACTTTTACAAATTAAGAGGCGAGGATGTTAACATGGCTACGCTACGACTTACTCAGGGTATAACGCGACCATTTAAGTATGATTAAATAGTATGATTTATAGGCTAGCGTTTCACTTCTTACAGTTCAGTGGTAACATTCACCAAAGTTAGTTAAAGCAAATCAGAAAGTGTCGACCTTTAATGAAGACCCTCACGTGGAAATTCCCTTCTCCGACATGTACTGATCTTCGATAGACGAAGTGCCAGAGGAAGTACGGCAATTGTTGATTGTCGTCACGATGTGGAACGAACTAGAGATCCTCAACAGCAAATATTACTAATAGACGCACACATAGAGTTAGTGGGAATTAGACAATTATAGAATAAACAACTACCAAAAATATATTCAGCAACTAGAATATAAAGACACAACACTTTGGCAAGCCACTAAAAAAATACTCAAACAACCAACTCTGATTCCTCCACTTACAGCAAACAATAATATAACATATATAACAAATCAGGACAAATGTAATGCGATAGCAAATCAGTTAGATAGTAACTTCAATCCTAACACTATAACTGACAAAAATCTAACCAAAGAAATAGAAAGATATGTGGATGTAAACATGAAACAAACCCATGCTTTAAATGAACCCACATCCCCCAACGAAATTAAAGCAGCAATACATCAGCTTCATATACGAAAATCTCCAGGTCCAGACCAAATTCCAAATATAATTTAAAAAAAACTGCCACCGAGAGCTATTGTCTTATTAACTTCCATATTTAATGCATGTTTAAGATTATGATTCTACCCAAACAAATCGAAACATGCTTATGTATTACACTTCCATAAACCCGGCAAAAACAAGAGCAACTCTCAAAGTTATAGACCATTCAGCCTTCTATCTACAACATCAAAGCTATTTGAAACAATTATTAACAACGGCCTAAAATTCTTCCTTACACGAAATAACATCTTACCAAAATTCCAATTTCGTGCAAAAAAAACATGGCACAGTTCATCAGTTACTAAGATTAACCGAATCATAGAAAGAGGCTTCCATTGAAACACTTTACGGCGGAGATAGCACGTAAATTCAGCCTATTCAGTTACACACAAAATTTTAAAAGTACTTTTTTTGTTAGAAACGTCCGATTTCTATGAAACTTCACTGGTGTACATGCAATAATTTTACTTAGGTAATGACAAAGTTTGAAGTTTGTTAATTAAGTAAAACATTAAAAAAATTACATTTTATTCTCAGGAATTTCCAACAATCGCATAAAAATATAAATTGTAAAAGCCCTAGTAAAGCTATTAGAACCAAATTTACACAACTCCTAGAATTATAAATTGTCGATTGGATAAATTTGATAACATTGTAAAAAAATAATCCAATTTTAAATAAAGTACACTGAAAAATTAAGCTAAAATTGATTGTTCAAGTGGAAGTAATTTTTCTTTTGTCTGATACAAAGGTTTACTACTGTAGTAATCCTTCTTTAGAAACATAGCAGGTAGTTAGTACATAATAAGAGTCATTTTCAGAAAAAATAAATAAATGTGTATACACACCCATTAACATTATATTGCAAAATTTAACATTTACATTACTAATGTAAATTTCTTATCTCATGATAGAAGACTTTTTACATAAATTAATTTGTACATAATTTTTAATTTAATTTTTTTATACATACCTGAAGACATTATTTTCAAACTAGTACCTGGATATTTCTAAAAGAAGGATTACTAAGTAGTATGAAGTAAGACAACGTTTTATATAAAATAGGATCACTTTTTATAACGCTATAAAATTATCCAATTTGTCGATGACTCATTTTCAATAGTGTAACAATAGCTATTATTATATTAATGTTATTTCAAAATTGCAGGTAATACATTAAAACTCGATTAATATCAAACATCAACAACATAATATTATTGCTTACGAGCGGTCAGAAACGTTTAGTTTAGATTTGAGTACCCCAAACCAATTGTGGATCCACCCCAAACAAAATTTTCATTTATCTCGTCACTGTTGTGGGTTTTATTTTATTTCATCTTGACACGTATGACAGAAGTACGTAAAATACGACAATAAACCATTGCGAGTTTCATGGCGAAATTCCATTTTACCCATCGTGCATTTTGCGTCATGGATCCCTAGTCGGCGCGATTGCTGTACGAAATAAGCTACTTCAACTATTCGATTGCCGTGAAGATTAGAGGGCAAAACTGTACTTCTTTCAACATGAAGTTCCGGTAACTCTACCGTTAGAAGACTGTAATCACATATAACGATTAGTCAACTATAAATTATGTAGTACCTACCTAATAGGTATGATAATAATTGCATAAAAAAATTAGGTACCAAACGAGTTAGTGAATTTCAATGACATTCAAAGTCAAGATTTCAATTTCTATAATTCATTAGAAACTTACTTATTGAAGTATTCCAAATGGAGTCTTCAGGGACCTTATCGGCGGCGGTTTCAATCAACTCGAGAACTTTTCGACGATTCCAAAATGACTTTCGCGCCTTTGCAGCTCGATTTCGCTTTTTACACTAGCAACACTTCGCGGCATTATAAATACGCACTTATACAGAAACGGGAAAAAGTATGTATTCCAAACTTAACAAAACTACACATATAAAAGTAAACAACAAATTCAAGTCCCACAACTACCTGTAATGCACATGATTAAAAGCAGATTATGAAAACAAAGTATTATCGGCAGGGTCCCATTCATGACTTTGTTAATGTCTACCTGGTTTCCTTTTTTTTTTTAAATAAGATTTAGTCTCCATCTGTTGGATTTATTCAACAATTTTCGAACTCTATCTCCACCTTACAACAATTGCATTTATTGATCTTCAACAAGCGTTTGATAAAGTATGGACAAATGGCCTAATTTACAAATTATTCCAAATTGGCATTCCACTATACCTGTATGATAAAAATAATATTATCATTTCTACAATCCAGAACGTTTGCGCTCAGAATCAACTCGTCATATTCACTAAACAAACGCATTAAAGCAGGAATTCCACAGGGAAGCGTATTGGGTCCAACATTATTTAACTTGTATGCCTATGATATTCCGGAAGATCCAAACGCGACACTAATATGTTTGCAATCATAACACAACACTAAAACTTGCATACAGCAATACAGCAAATAGCCGTAGATAAATATCCCAGTGGTTTAGTAAATGGAGAGTAAAAATTAATCCGACAAAATGCGAATGCAAAATTTTCACACTTTCACACTATTAAGGATTATACCAAAGAGTATATTGTACTTAGATACACAACTTAAATGGAGCTTACACATTAATAAAAAACTAAACGACTGCCATGCTCGTCTAGCATTATTATATCCAATATTAAATAGAACATCTACACTTAAAGCAGATTGGGGTCTTTTATTATACAAATCTGTCTTAAAGCCCTTACTAACATACTCTTGTGCAATATGGAGTAACTCCAACAAAACAAACATTAAAATTCTAACATAAATGCACCGTGGTTCATAAAAAACGATCAGATACATGAAGAAGTAGGAATTCCCAAAATGAACAAATACATTACGAATATTACAAAAAAAGTTATCACTTCATTAAATCAGTGTCCAGGAGCTATATTCTACAACTTAGGCCAAAGAAATATTCACGCCAGGTTAAAGCGTCAACTACCTCAAAATATGTGTGAATCAGTGAATTGTGTTAAAACAAACAAAAAAATACCGTTACATTTCCATACAAAACATCATGTAATTAAGTAATATATTTACATGTTAACAATATTGTAACAACAGTATGGCACTAGTTAGCCGATCTGGTTAAATAAAAGTTAAAAAAATATCTTGAAGGAAATACATGGTCAACAAAAAGTCGTTGGGGATTAAGTTTAGTAGCAGTGGCCAAGTAACTTGACCATATAACTGCAGTATTTAGAATAGTTTCTATTAATAAAATACAAACAAGTGGTGTAGGTATAAACAATTCAAAGTACAACCTGATAGATATCAAAAACTTAAAACAGTTTTTATGTCAAAGAATTTGATTAAGCTCACTTCAATTAAAAAATATGAACGCGACTAAACAATGAACAGAATTACAAAATAGTAAATATTTATTTTTACAAACGTCAAAAAGAGGTTAGTCATTTTCGACTCACTCTTTCTCTTTCTAACTTTAGTAAAATCTTGTAACGTACATCGTATACGTCAATACGAAAATTTCTTAGCCTTAGCAGATCAATTTAATTTCTATAGTTCCTGTAAGTAAAAAACATATTTCAAGAATAAACTCAGTAAAGATTTATACGTTTTATTGTGTTATTTAAATTAGTTTTCAAAGTATATTTTAATTTTTATTATTGACTTTGAACTAAAAAATGTATTACAAATACTTGATGTTTATGTGATATTTTACATAATTACTTACTTTTCTACAAGTTTCATTTGTAAGATTGTGCTTAATCCGCATTGTAAATCGATGTTAGAAGGTTATCTCCTTCAGTGAAACGGAAACAAAATTTTTGTACAATAATAATTTCCGTTACGTCCAGCAATTCACCTGTTTATCTTTGTCACGATAAGAAGAACGAGAACGTAACGAATAAAACCATGTTTACGATTCGTTGTTGATAATTTATTATTTGAATCTTTTTAACAATATACAGAGTCATTCATTATAATGAACTATAATAACTATTTTTGGTTGTGAGAATAGATATGATCTACATACTCTTGGTATACCATGCGTCCCATGGAAAAGTTGACATAGGCATTTACTATGTTAAATTAAAAATTAACGTATATCTTTTTTCTGACTCAATTTGAACACAATATAACAACAAATTAATATTATAATACAATAATTATCAATATTCGAAGCGTATTTTACATTTACAGTAAAATAATTTTTTTGGAAATTTTATTTATTTAACCGAATGGATTTTAACACGTTTGCTGCCACGAGACTCTACTGAAGTGTCTCGGTAAAAATTCTTTTCTGGCGCCGTGACACAACGTCTGTGCCTCACACAGAGCAAGTCTTTCTGTGAGTGAGATACGACGGCAGTGCCTCAAATACCGTGTATTTAAATGGCATCACATTCTGCGTGGCCCGCTGGGCCAGCAGAGCCAAGAACCCTTCGAAAATTATTCTTAGCTACTTCAAAATGTCTAGATATCCAGTGCAGCTTATCGTCCTGTGTTTTGAAATTTTCCGATATTTTATTTCCACTCATAGACCTCTATTTATGAGCATTCCTACCTTTTTTGATCAAGATAATTGCGTTAGATGAGAAAGTGCAATAACGATGAAAAAAATCGAAAATGTTATGGAAGCTGATGCTAATTATAAAGCTATCTTGAGAAAATGAATAAGTGCTGTAAAATCATGTATTTGAACAGTACGAAGAAAAATAATACAAAGAAAAATTTGAGGTAAATAATGCAAACTATAGTTTGACTTCTGAATAAACGTCTAAGAATAAACACAATCATGAACGGAAAAAAAAACAATTTACACAATAAACTTTATCAGAAGCATAGCATTTCCAAGTTGATTTTGCTGTTTTCCGTTGAGCAACATCTCTTCCAAATTCTTGAGTTATTTTTCATAGCACACAATACAGCACAGTCGTTTCCTGTATTCTCCAAATCATGTTTTTGGTGAATCTCTCACATCTTGTGTCAGGTTTTTGTTTATTTGAAGGATAGTTTCCAAAATATTTTCTTTGAATTCTGTTATTGTCATTTTGGATTTAGTAACTTCTGCATATACGGCGTGTGCATTAATCATTGCAGTTCCCAATATAAGTTCTACGGCCAATTTCCTGTACCATTTGACGCCACGTCGTAAAGGACTGTTGTAAGTTTTTCTTTGATCTGATAGATCAATAAATGCCTTACTGTCATTGTACGGTTTAATGAGCTGTGGTTTTTGTCTTTCAGGATTTGTACGATTTGGTACTACTTGCATCTCATCAAGATGCTTAGTACTAAGAGCTAATACTACGCGTTTATCCTTCCATTTTATAACGGTGATTCCAGGTTTACAATATCTTGCAAATATTTTACCTGTTTTCAATTTTTCGATTCAACTTCTTTAGCATTGAATTTTCGTCCTCTTCTTAGCGTTCCAACCAAGTGTGTTTTACTTTGTAGCAATACTTTTGCCAGTTTCACACTTGTATAATAATTGTCCACATAAAGAGTTCTTCCTTTGCCTAAAAGCGTTTCCATAAGATCAACAACTACTTTTCTGATGCAGAAAGTCCCTCTCTGGTATTTTCAGATTTTCCGGCATAGACGCTAAAGTTGAAAGTATATCCTCCCTTTGTGCATAGTTTGTATAATTTTAGGCCAAATTTATGGCGTTTGTTTTTATGTACTGTCTGAAGCCAATTCTTCCACGAAAAGGTACCAAAGTTTCATCTATGCAGACATCTGCAGATGGAGTGATGATATATTGAAATCTTTCAACAACCTTACTTATTATTGGTCGTATTTTGCGAAGCTTATTAGTTTTTCGTTGGGTTGAGGAACAGCTTCGTTGTCGCTAAAATGAATCATTCGAAGTAGTAGTTCGAATCTGTTCCTAGACATATAATTGGGGATGTTATTTGTATAAATTTTGTTTTTGGACCAGTAGTCGGCGATTTTTGGAAGTCGACATAATCCCATCCATAGAATTATTCCTAGAAACATTTCCACTTCACTAGAATCAGTGTCAATCCATTTGTGAATTCGTGATTTTGGTTGGGTCACCTTGTTTTTCATTTGTGTAGCATATGTGTTCGTTTCAGTCACAATTATCTCTATCATTTCGTCTGTTACAAATAATTTAAAGTAATCATAAGGATCCTTATCAAGAAAAGCTTTTTGTATATCATCACGCACTCCTACCGAGTTTTCAGTGAAACCGAAATCACACAACTGCAAATTATCATCGATAGATGTCGCGTTGGGTACTTCATTTTTACTTTCGTTTTCGGCATCCGATACATTATCATCATCTAAAGTTTGTAGTAAAACTTCTTCTATTGTTTGTGATACTATGTCAAAGTTTTCGACTCTTTGATCCACTGACGGGGGCGGTGGTGGAAGAAGTAGAACACGAATCGTTTGAATTTTCTTTACCAGTATTCGTTTTAGACACAGATTTAGTGTGGCCTCTCAAATCTCTCGACTTTTAATTTTTTTCTTTATGTGCGAATCAAAAATACTTTCATGCTAGACTCGTCGTTAGATGATTCCGCTATAGGCTCATATTCGTCCGAAGAATCGTTATTTGGAAACGGTTCCAAACCTTCATCGGACATAAATTCATCCCACAATTTTGTAAACCCTTTTGTTGCCGCTCGTTAAGTCATTATAAATGGAAAAATGTACTCACTACTCGAACTCAGCACGCGAATTGAATTTTACGTCTTGAACGATCCGTTAGCATATAAAGATTAAATGAGTGGAAAAAGTTATCTTCTTGGGGGCTTGAGATACAATTACCGTGCCTCATTCAAAAAGCTGTATAACATTGCAAAAAAAATGCCCCGGCGGGCAGAATTTTTTTCCACTGTGGCAGTCAACGTGTTAATTTATTAAGCGGCATTCGTGGACGAATTTCTTTAATTTGTCGCCTAGTAATGTTTTGTGCTTTCTAACTAGGGATCGATTCCGATTGCAGCATTTTTTTAATTAACTTTATTATCATTATAATACAATTTTGTAAAATGAATTTAATATTTTGGAAAAAAAGTATAAAATAGAAAACTCAGTTTATAAAAATTTTATTAATGATAACATCCACAATAATTTTATTAATCAAGAAAAATTACGACAATAGGGATCGAATCCGGATTTTTTAATTTAATTTAATGGTTATCAATAATCTATAAAGACGTAATGCAAAATAACTTTCCAGATGTTATTTCATGGACATTGGTTGTCATTTTTATTCCTACACTAACAGAAAATTCAATTTTGCCGTCTCCATAGAGCTAGCCGGCAAAATTTCCTTTTCGCGACTAGCAGGCAAAATATTTTCAAATCATGGTCACCAGATGGCGCATTAGTTATTTGTCTGTCCAAATATAACAAGACATGATTTGATGTTGCAATTGAATGACGTCACATTGGTACGTGTCGTGCATGTGGTGCGAACCCAAACAGCAAAAACCACAAAATAAAGAATCTGCATTGGGTTTTCTTTAAATACCGTGATATCAAAGATTATCTAAATCTAGGGTATCACGTGACCACTATTTTTTAAATAAAAAAAAATCTCATATGATGCAGACTTTACTGGTGCCATTGTATAAATATTAAGTGTGAATTTGGTAGAAATTAATATACCTAAAGTCCAATCAATCTTTATTATTTTGAATATCTTGAGTGCTTGTTCGTTATCTGAGCGATAAGATAAACAGCGAGCACAAGAGGAAGAAAAGAAAACAATACCCGTAATAATTAGTATGATTTTTGAGACATGTTTAATGTACTAATAAGTTTAATTCATTTTAATTTAAAATAAAGTATTTTTTTATTTCACCACATTATGCACAGATAATTAAGCAAGCCTTAAGTTATTAGATTATAGTGACTGTTACGGTTCAATAGCATTATATTGTGCGTGCAGATGGTTTGTGTTTGTGACAGTTACAGATTGTTGAGACCTCTTATAAAGGACATGATTAACTTTGCATTGAAGAAGTTAATTTACTATTGAGTCACATACAATGTAATTGCTTTTAGAGGTAAAAAAAGGACTTCACATAAAAATACTTGAATCTTTTCAAATATAGCTTTGTTAATAATAAATAATGCTTTTTAATTTAAAAAAAAATTAGCTTTAATAAATGTTCACACTGATTTATGTTGTTATTCCGTAAACGTATTAAACGAAAGAGAAATTTTACGTGACGTGACGAAATCCCTTACATAACATCCACTGAGGTGATATGTGTAATAAACACAATTAAGGTGACGTAAATACTAAAGCTTAACTGTTATTAAACCTTTCCGCCTATTAGTTGCGTCTTCTAATGAAAACTTAATTAAAAATAAACATTTAAAGTTAAATTTAAAATTATGAATTTTAAATTAAAATGTTTTTATAGAGAAATAGTAGATTTAACAGAAAACTTTTTCTTTTATGCAATAAAAAATTATAAATAATAAGTTAGGTATCACAAGATTGGACAAATCGAAAATATATTTTGTTAAATTAATTATTATAAAAGATCGCGGAAATTGATTACATTTAGAGAATTTTATACAAATTCTGCACTCTCAGAAACACTCGGTATCACAAATTTTATGCTACTAGAAAATTTTGTTATAACTTTTTTTCGAAAAAAGCACTTTTCATCGTTATGGTGTAGAAACACTTGTTTTTAGTTTTAGTATGACCCAAAAACTGCCAGAAATATTTGTTATTCCAGTATTGTTGCGCAGTTTTAACAGACATCTATTAGAAAAAGAAACACATTGAATAAGAATTTGAATTTAATAAAAACTGTCCAAAAACACTTAAAAAAAACTCGCACAGTTTAAACATTTGAAGAGTTTCTTGGCATAATAAAAGGACAAAAGCGTAAAATATAAATCCATCTGTAAATCTAATAGGTCGGTGATGGAATGAATTCTACATATCGTTGGAATTTGTCTTATAAACGTCATGCTGTAGATATAGTAAAAGCTATTATATAATTTTTCCCTCAATGAATTTAATCGCTCTTTGTTTTATGACTAAGAAAGGAATAATTAAATTAGAAAAAGCTTCCTGAAGTTAATTCACTCAGTATTCAAAGGATTAGATCCATGTTCTATTCAGCGTTAAAGTTCCAAAACGATGATGACCCACTTATAGGACAGTAATATAACCTAATTAACATTCATTATAAAATTCGATAAAAAATAATTTTTTCGATTAATAATCATAAAGTAGTCCCATTTTATACGGCATTGTATTGCTGCGAATTACAAAAGTTTGAAAACAAACAAGTGCAAAATTATATACTATATTTTATAATTGTTTCGGGTGTATTTTATGTAAGAACGCAAGTTCAACTTATTATGCTTGTTTTTACATGTTACTATTTATTTATTTACAATTTAGTCAAGTTAGTTCGTAGTCGAAATAGATTTTGTATGAATTTTAGTGACACCACTGAAATTTGAGGATATCGTTAAGAATGATATATTCTGAAGTTATGCGGCGACATAAAGTGTAGGGTCCTCTTGAAAAGTGCGTTCGGAAAATGTTTTACCTTTTTTATTTTAAATCACCTATTTTTTTTTTTTTATAAAAACAAAAAATACAGAAAATTAATAAATAAAAAGTGGTTTGCCCGTTTTGATTTGAAGGTGATTCAATTTTGGATCATCTTTTACCGATGCTGTACCCCATGGCGAACAGTAATGAAACTGTGTTTAGCGCTACGATTTGACGGCACGGGAAGCTTTCAAGTAAGTACAATGGATATCTCAAGTGTGACGGGATTATTTCATAAATAATTGGTTTATAAGAAATTTTCTCCCTACAATATAGGCCGTCGTGTTTGCACTGATGCGTCTGAGTATGTATTTTTATATTGGGCAGTTTGGGGGATTTTACCTGTTTAGAGTTGCCTGTTCCGTTTTGGTATCCGTGTATTCTAAAAGTGACACCTCGTTGGCTCGCAAAAATGATACGTTCTTTTCCTATTAAATCTTCGTTGTGAAAGGGTGTACTTAGAAAATGCTGTCTAAAACAATTGGACACGTGCTTAATAATAGCGAGTGAAGTAAAATCGTCCCATTGTAATTAGGGAATAAATCTTCGGTTACAATTCCAGTGTAAGTAGCTTTCTTTTTTACTTTTCTTTGTTTTAATAAAATATTTGTTCTTACGGGTTCTATTAATTCTAGGCACCTTTTTTCAGTATTTCCTTTCGTTTTGGTAGTTCGTTTGACGTACTCCGTTGTAATTTGTCGCTGGATATTGGATGAGGGTTGTACTGGCAATATTAATAATCCAAAAATTATAACCTATCGAAGCGGATATTACACCACCGTTGGAATTTACTGGAAAACTTAGGAAACTAATTACAAAGTCAACTATACTTATATGGTTAATCAACTTCCCATTCTGGAGTCCATTCTGGTTTCTTTTCTTCGTGGATACTCAAATACTAGATTTGGATACGAGAGCTGTTATCTCTACCGATTAACCGTCGAACCCGGAAACGAGCTAAGTTATTTCTTTATGTATGTCATTAATTAATTTTGTCGCGTTATATGTATTTGTATCGTGGTTGAAAGTTTAACAACGTACCTTTTTTGGCGCCTATTCTTATTCTTATGTAAACTTGAAGAATCCTTTCAGTACAATTAATTATGTGCGCTTTGAACTTATTTGAATGATCGGCCACGGTCCGGTACTCGTCGTAATTGTTATCAAGTACCTTTGGAACAATATTCGGTGTTCGTGGCGGTCAAATACTCTAACCTATTTGGGGGTGCTTGTGCATCGAATTTAGTTTTGTGTTGTTAACTCGCTCTCATGAACGATTAGTATTTGATAACCTTATATGCTATTGATTCTAATTGATATTGTCTATTACTATGTTTATGTGTGTCTCGATGTGTTACTTCAACTCTAATCCCTATGAGTACCTAAGGGTTCTAGATATCTCGTTTACATAGTCCTAGGTGGCGCCTTATAAATTTTCCGAGCAGTGTAGAGGCCTTTTTTGTAAACGACTGTCCATCCACTCACGGCCACTTCCGACTAAGAAGAGCTGCCGGGGGCTCATCGAACACTGCTATATAATTGTTTACCAATAAACCGTAACACAAATTATGTATGCAGTAGGACTATCTTTTTAGCGAACATTAGGTGATTTGCAAAGTTTGCCTCAATCGACAGCCTGTCGAATTATTCACGAGGTTTCTGGATTACTAGTGAATCAACTAAGAAACCGAGTAAAATTTCCAGTTCTTGTCGAACTTGCAACTATTAGAAGAAAGTTTTATGAAATTGCTCGGTTTCCAGGAGTTCTAGGCTATATTGATTGATTGATTTAACAATAGCTCCGTTAAATTACGTTTTGACGAACATGCACTTCATGAACTGCTATTGGGCGATAGTGGTTATGCTCAAAGTAGGTACCTGTTTACACCTGTATTGAACCCAACAACAGAAGCTGAACAACGCTTAACCGCTCGCACATTCAAACCCGAAATATAGTAGAAAGAACGTTTGGGATTTGAAAAGGAAGATTCCGTTGTTTAGCAAGTGGGTTAAATTGCTCCCGGCAAAAAGCAGCAAGGATTATAGCAACTACAAGTACCTGCAATGCAGATAGCTGACAATGCTCACAGAAATGCTGTAAGAAATGCATTTATTAGACTTCTACATAAATTCGTAAATTAAAAAACAGAATGAAAGTGGTTTTTCATTTAATTATAATAAAAAAAATTAAGCATTAATATAACTATGAACAAACGTATTCAATAACTAAAATAAGCACAAAAAACAACTTTATGTAACTCATTTGTGAGCAGCTGTAACTTTACCTCTTCTTGTTGCATCTCAATTTCAAATCGTTCCTTCTCAACCTTTAACTGCTGCTCCTGCATAATTAGTTTGTGCAGTTCTGCATCTAGCATTTGCAGATTTCGAGTGCGTTCTAATATCGCCTCTACTTCTCTTTCAAGTGCACCTTTTTTTGAAGTTGAAAGATGACAAGCCTGAGGTTGCACATTAGGTTGAGAGTATCGAGCCATCATCAAGTACCTGTATTTCAAAGGGTTAAGAGGTAAACAGATTTACGAAGATATGCTTAATACCCTTGGTGATCAATGTCCTTCGTATGCGACCGTAAAAAATTGGAATGCAAACTTCAAAAGAGGTAAATTTTCCATTGAAGATGATGACCGATCGGGAAGGCCAGTTTCTGTGTCAGTCCCCGAAAATATCGATGGAGTTCATGACATGATTTTACCAGACTGTCGAATTGGGCTAAACGGATATCTGAAGCACTGAATATTTCATACGAACGCGTTCATCATATGGTTCACGTCAATTTGGACATGAGAAAATTGCTGCAAAATGGATCCCCAAATGTTTGAATGTTGACCAAAAGCGTGCAAGGGTAGAAGCATCGCGTTCGATCTGTGCTCGATTTGAAAACGATGTAGACTTCTTAAACCGAATTGTTACTATGGATGAGACTTGGGTACATTTCTACGATCCAGAAACAAAACAACAATCGATGAAATGGCGACACTCTGGTTCAGTTCTTGCTTCAGTTTTTTGGGATTGCCATGGAGTAATCATGATTGATTTTTGGATAAGGGTAGAACAATAACTGGAGATTACTATTCGACATTACTGACCACTCTACGGGAAAATATTAAAGAGAAAAGACGCGGAAAGCTATCCAAAGGTGTTTTGTTTTTGCAGGACAACGCCCCTGCACACAAATCTCATGTTGCCATGCAAAAAATTCGTGATTTAGGGTTTGAATTACTAGAACACCACCCTTATTCACCCGATTTGGCTCCGTCCGACTATCACCTCTTTCCTCAACTGAAAAAAGTTTAAAAGGTCGTACATTTTCTTCCAACAAGGAGGTAATAGAAGCTGTGGAGGTCTGGTTTGCAGAGCAAGAAGAAACATTTTTTGAAAGGTCTAGAGACGTTGCAGGTTCGCTGTAATAAATGTATCCAATTAAGAGGAGAATATGTTGAGTAATAAAATATTTTGACATTGAAATTTTGTTTGGTTCTATAGTAGGCTAAGAATTTTTCAATATATTCTCGTACATCGATCAGGGGGAAAATATCCATTTGATTTTGTCAAGTATTCATCATTTTCGATTACAAAATTTGCCATTTTCTTTCTCATACCCTGATGTATAATCGATGTCAACATTTAAATCATGGACAGTTAGGGTTATTACCGCTCTAAATGTGAATGAAATTTGAATTCGATATTTCAAGTAATAACCTAAAACACGTGAAATATCTGAAGCCGATACTGACCCAATTAAATTTTTTTAAAAACCGATATCTCAGAAAGTATCATTATTTGAGTAAGACTGGTACATATATAAAGTCCCCATAGATTTTCACGTAGGTTTAGAATAAAAAATAAAGTTGACACGTGGTTCATGAAAGTGGGATACCCTGTATAATTGAAAATATTTTTGAATTGTAGCCACTGAGGAACCTAAAAGAATGGTCAAAACTGATTTTGAATGAATGTACTTTTTAAAGGCAATATCAAAGGTCCGAGTACTACACGCTTCAACTTCTGCTTCGATGGCACAACCAAGTGAACAAATTTTCTATAACTTGTCGATAGTTAATTTAATACGTTTTATTCCACCGTATTTATTGAAATAATGCAAAATAATAAAATCTGTAATTAATGAATGCATCAAAAGGAATCGAATTTCTTTTTGACGACATTTAAAAATTTTAATTTCCTTCTAAAATTTAATTTAAATTCATGATTGAGAATTAAGAATCAATACCAATTTAAGTAATTTAATAATGTTTGTGTATATTTAAAAAGGAAGATCACCCAATACACATTTTTGTAAAAAAACTCTGTGAAAAATGATGCGGCATATGAGGATCGATAATATATATCTACGGATTACTTCACGTATTTAAAAACTAATTTTATCCTACAAATTTCAATTAACGTCGCAATAGGAATGGTATAAAAAAGCAATTTGTCTTTAATGAATATTGCAAACGACAAAGCGGTCAACAAGTATTAAATTATAGTTTTGTGAGCGATAGAGTATTACTTGTATCCTAAACTTTAATCGTTCTAAACTAAACTCCAAAACCATTTATAAAAGTTATTTAGTTTGTCAAAGGAAGACTTCGTGAAATTTTTATCAAATATTCTGTACTTCAATGCGTAAAACATTACTTCGAGAACTTTTTTGTTTCTTTCAACAGTGCTGAATTTTAAATGTGCGTTCCGATGCTATACTAAGAGATAAAAACAAACTGATGTGAAAATTGTATTGATTAGATAAGCTACGCGATGCTTTTTTATGAATTTTAATAAATCCGTGCCGACTTTTAGAACTTTTGTACAATTTAAACAAACATTCAAAACAATATATAGGTTTAATTTTAAAATTAGGAAAATGCTTTCTCCGTATTCGTTCATCTGAGAACACATTTTTTTGTGTAAATATGCCTTTACGGTTTTTCACCAAGTCTATGGAAATGCATAAATATTTACTTTGGATAAAAATTTGTGATCTTTTAAATAAATAATTGTGAAATTGTTTAGAGACATCCATATTCTTAATAATAACAATACAAGGCAATACTTCAATTATTCTTAAATAGTATAGATAAAGGTAAATCCAACGAATTCTCAGAAAAGATAGTGAATAAGCAATAACCTAAAATTCATAAAAACAACGAAGTAAAAAAGATGTGCGGAAATAAGATTAAAATCCCAACAAAAACTAGATGAAACTTTAAAACATTTTGAAGAAACGGGAAAATGCATCCTATTCATCTAAATCATTTTTTAGCAAGACAAATATAACTAACATTAATATTTATTTCTAACAATTATTTGATGTTTATTAATACAGTAAGTAAGGCGCTTATTCTATAAATTCACAGGATATAAATAAAGTTAAGTCATACAATGATCTCGGTATTATAATTACTGAATCTCACTTGGTCTGTATCGCATCAATTACCAAAAAGAGTAATTTCCGAAAATTGCTTACAACTAGGTGACGCTTGGTTGTGGCAATATGGCTGCTATAGATGTGAACAACAACGAAAAGTGATACAAAGATGTATTCAATTTATTTTGTTTATTGTGTAACGTTTAGTTTATTTTAATAATTTTATGATTGTTATTATACGGTTTAATGGCACTTATTAACATAAAAATTAGTTAAATTTACTATACTAATATGTCTAATATTGAAGTAACTCTGTGCGATATCTGCAGTATATTGGAGATAAAATAAGAGCATATAATTTTATGTGGTTTTTTAAAAGAAGAATCTGGAAATATAAAGAGTTTGTGTTTACAAACATCGAGTTTAACATCACCACCCCATGAAATTACAATTACGTTAAATAAAGACATTCAAAAATGGAAATGTGTTTGTTCGTGTAAAACTGGAATGCTTGACTTTTATAAACTTATAATTGGAACTTTAATTTACATAAACAGGAATGAAAACCTAGAAATAATTAGATGTACCGATTTGACGCAAAGCTGGGGAAAAGAAGAAAAAGCCATAGAGGAAACCTACAAGGCACAACCTTTTAAAGAATTTTGTCATCCAGTTCCTAAAAAGAAGTAAATGGTATATCATACGTCATCAAAAATAAATAATGAAAAATTTGCTCTACTTTCGACCGGTGTTGCAGAGTCAGCCCTTACTAAATTTATGAGTGGATTATCAAAGCCTCTGATTGTTATCCTATGTAAAAAAGAAATAGATCTAATAAGAGACATTAAATGTTTATTGGCGCACTGTGAAAATCTGAGTAAAAACCGAAATTTCAAGATTGTCTTATTCACTAAGGCATTGTTGCCATTAGCAACTTTATCTTCTTGTAATGCCCTGTAAGTAGCAACAATTCCACAAGGTTTAGCTAAGTGGTTCAAGGAACGTCAATTAAGGATTACAGGGTCAACATGCTATTCTATTTTTACATTTAAAAAAGAAGAATGTTGGGAAACCAAATCCAAAAGTTCTTTTTCCCGAAGGGATTTGAAAATAAATTTACCACGCATGGGAAAAGATATGAAAAGGAAGCCTTAGAAACATTCAGAAATAAATATAATTGTGAAGTGGTGACACCAGGACTAATAATTTCTGATTTTTTTCCCCGGATGGGATAATGTTTGAAGGCAATGTACCCTCAAAATTATTAGAAATTAAATGTCCATATAGTGGAAAAGAAAATCCCCCTGAAACATTTATGCAAAGTTGCGACTATTTAGAGACAACTGAAACTACCATTAAATTAAAAGAAAAACATCCGTATTATGGGCAAATTCAATAAGGAATGGCCCTTTAGTAGTCAATGAAGCTGTACTAATATTATATTCACAAAGATTTAATAAGGAAGATTTCCAACAATTATTTTCAGTACATGTTACATGTTTATTGCATGAATAAAAATTAATCTGTACATACCTTATTTAAAAAAGTTATTAAAACATTTACTCAATTAAGTTATACGTTTATTACTTTATCATTTTTTTAGTATTGGTGCTGATAAATTGACAATCGCTGTTATTATAAACATTATATCATCAGCATACGGAATCAAGTACCAATGAAGCTGATCCTGGAAAATTAAAAAAAATTTTACTCTTTGTATTTCACGTTCTGCATACACTGTTGCGCGAGCTATATCTGCAATAGTTTCAGCATCTTCTTTGCTCAATTACTGTTGTTTTTTTTGTAAATGGCGGTCTAATTAATTTTACGAATCGTTCATTGCATTCTCGTTCTATTAAAAACCCTTTGTCCACCATATCTAGAGCATATCTAGAATATTACTATAACTAAATATAGCTTTATCAGTTGCTCGTCCACCAAATCCAACACTAACAAATGATATTAAACCCGATGGAGTAATGCCTATTAAATATTTTAATGTATGGGTCCCCTTATAATGAGAGTACGATCTAACTCGACATCGTAAACATTGAAATTTTTGTATTTTAGTTTCTGTACAGTCCAAAACGACTCTAGTGCTTCGAAACTTTTCGAAACAATTTGGTGTATTCTTTATAATCTGCTTTTTAGTCGGCCAATAGGCATATTGCAGGTTAAAGCAATGGCTAACAAACTTACTGTAAAGTAGAATATCGTTGTGCATTGAATTTACTTATTTTCAACAAAGTAGATAAACAGGCAAATGAAATATTGAGTTTTAGTTTGCATAAAACTAAAATAATTCGCCCTTAATATTTGGTTAATTCCATTTATTGTAATCACTTATCTTTCAACACATGCCGTAATTGAAGCCAGGATGTCAAAGTTTACTCCTAAATGAGAAATATGATTGATTATAAACAATTATCATAAAAAGCGATGTAATAGACTTACCAGTAAAATTAATAAGTTTTTCATCAGTATTTAACAGTTAAAGCAGTTCAAAAACTTCACTGAATTCTGTTTGAATTGCTTTGTCTTTGTACATTGTGTTGGAAAATAATGTTTCATGTGATGTACTTGCAAACACAATGATACTTTTGTTTAAATGGTTTTCAAGGTTTTCCTCGACATGTAAAATATTAGTAGCATATTCTTCTTGAAGTTCTTCTATTTCCATCGGTTCTTCACTTCCAATATTTAAAGTACATTTCTGCAACCTATAAAAACCAGGAATACACTATTTTATAACGACTTTCATTAATAATGTTACATACCAATGTCTCTTTGATCTGTCAATAACTGACTTCTTTATTAAACAACTTGTTTGTGGAGTTTTTTGGCTTAGTATTGCTTGTTGTTTATTTATTCTTCGTCTTTTAGTTGTTGCTAAAAATATGGTATGTTTATTACATTTTTTAAATAAACCTACATTAAATACCTTACTTAGAGTAAAATATTGACTACATACTAATCTGTGGAACAGAGCATATTTTCCTGGATCTGGTATCTACTGATTTATGTACAAACTGCATGTTTTCTTTGTCTACGTTCTAAAACTGTTATTTTATTAATTACTTTTATATGAAATAAATATCTCACTTACCCCAGTAAATCTAACCTGACGACTGTATACTGTTGTATCCAAGAAATCTTTATAAATATTGTATTAATTTAGAAAAAAAATAAGTTTGTGATTATGTCTCATGAAATTTAAAACTTGGACACCACAATTTCTGTAAACAAAAGTTTGCACATTGTGAAGCGGGCTTAAGGGTATCATTTACAATTCTAACAGCAGGTAGTCTCAGCAGGGGTTATCTTATAGAAGGACTGTAGAATGAATCATTACACTAAGCACGTTTTAGAAAATAGGTAATTTACGTTGCTTACTTAATTTTTTCTTTAAAGAATATATTTGAAGGTATCGCTAATTAAACACCATAGCTCGATTAATTATCGAATCAAAATTTTGTTTAGGAAATGTTTACAAAATAAAATTAGAAATAATTTTGATTTAAAAACGTCTACAAGCAATAACTTTTAAATTAAATCAAAAAACTAAACATGGTTATTTGGGTTGACTGATTATTACTTATTTTTAAATAAATCTAACCTACTAATTATTGTAAGTTATTAAAAAAAATCATTAAACTCTCTATTCATAATATTTAGTCCTTACAAAATGTATATTTTATGACGTTTCATTTTTTTCTGTAGTTAATATAAAAAGTGAAAATAAAAACTAAGGCAATTCTTATTGTCAACGTATATATTTAGTTTTTGACAAGAATTTATTACATAATTATAATTAAGATACCAAGTTATAGTTTAAAATTAAATGAAAACTTTTTTTTTAAATAAAGGTATTACTATATAAATAAATATAAGAAATCAATAATGGGTGTGACCTCCATTATTATTGATACATTCTTGGAGGCGTCTGCTCATTGACGCTATCAAGGTATCAATATAATTAATATTAATCGTTTCCCATGCGGTATCAATGGCTGCAATTAGTGCATTACGGTTTACTGGTATAAAATTTGGCCCTTGTTGTCTTCGGATAACAGCAAGTATTCGAGCCCAAACATTTTCGATAATGTTAAAATCTGGGCTTTTGCTGGCCAGGGTAACAGCTCCAAGTTATTTTCTCGTATCCAATTGCGCACAACCCGCGAAGTATGAATAGGGGCGTTGTTCTTTAACAACAAAAATACATTATGAAAATGTTAATTCAACAGATCCCGAACTATTTTTTGGAGAAAGTATAGTGAAATAAGAATACTTACTTGTTGGAAAATATAATAATTATACTTCTTTATTCCCATCTTCTTTAATCTTTTTGTACAGTTATACGGCATCCGGGAAAATGTGTATCTGCTATAGCCCTGGAGTATGTAGCAAATGGTTGTTCTGTTACGTAATGAAACTATTCGAGATCTTGAGCACGTGTAGATACTTTAGGTCTACCACTTCCGATGGCTCTTTCCAAAGTGTGTTCAAGATTCCATTTTACTCGGTAATGCCCTACGGTGCTTTTGGTATATCTAACATACGTGAAATTTCACGCACGCTACGGCCCGCCGCTAATTCCAAAAACAATCGCGCTTTCAAATCAGCACCGAGATGAGGTGGCATTTTCACAACACTTGAAATTTTAAACTAAAATGGAATTTACATTTCTTACTTTATTTATTGGTTCACACTACCCTTCTCAAACAGTAGGTAATTGTTTATTTATTACATACTTCTAATGACCAATGTAACAACCCTTAGAGCAATATGACTCAAAGGAAGTAAATTAAACAAGCAAGGATATTCTATTGTTATCGAAACTTATTCATAAAGTAAAGCCAGTTCCTTATAATGCTAATGGGCAGGATTAGAATATAACTGCAATTTTCTCAAAAACTGTTAGGAACTGATAGCAACAACCTTATATCAGACGAAAGGAAATAAAATTCTGCATATGATGGGCTGAAAAAATAATAGTGTTCTATTTGAAAAACAAGTTTTGCCGGTTTGAAACAATTTATTTTGAAGCGGTAGCTTTGAATGAATTTAACAGAAACATGTTTGTGTAAATAGTGCAAATGGTAGGTCATTTCTCTTAGAAGCGATCTGTGAAACCGCATTCCTCTAAGTTCTTTTGTTTTGGAGATATGAAAAATGGCGCAGGGTACCGAAACGGCATTTTTCTTCCTTTAGCGCTAATTTTCTGAGGAACGGTGCATTTCAGCCATAATGTATGGTTAACGAAGTGGCCTTTAAATTAAATTGAGAAATCTAATAAAGCAATAATAAATGGGCATTCCATTTAAAAATTAAGTTAGGTTGCGTACAGGAAAAACAAGACACCCTGTATATTCGAAAATAATTTTATGGTATAGAGAAGTTGAATTGGTGGAACTTTTATTTGAAACATTTTCGATATTTCCAACCGCAAATGAGTTATTGAAGATCCACGCTTGCTTGTACACCCTGAATATATGTGTATATATATATATTATTGAGAAGAGAAAATTGCGGAAAACAAGAAGATAGTGCCAACCAAATTTTTACGCACAAAGAAGAGTAAAAATTATAATTTACTTCGCTTTTTTTTATTTTGGAAATTTCCCACCCAAATGATGCTAATAGGGACATCATTTTTTCTTGCATTCTTAAACACTGATTAATTTAAAACATTTTTCTTCTGTCAACTCCATAATATTACCTAAAACACAACAAACCCACAAAAGGGAGGACAAAAATAAATAATTTAATTCTCCCCGTTTTGTTTAGATTCGTCCAAACCTGCAAACGCATTCGCGCGCATTTTCTTTGATATCGGAGAAAAACCGACAAGTTGCGGGAACGCCGCAAACCGTTCGTGGAACAATCAGGACTTGCGAATCTGTTCTAAAATTCGTACGTAGCACCGTCCAAATTAATGTTCCGATTGCCGTTCGGTTCGTTGTTCTGTTTGTTCCTCGGTTTGTTGTTCAGGTGTGTACGAAGCTTTACAATAAGCATATTAATATGAACTATATCTTATGAAAGGAGAGTTATGTAACTATAATTAACGACTTAACGTTACGTTAGTAGATTCCATTTACTATTTACACATATTTTCTTGGAACATTCGATAATTAACTATCGGGATATGATGACCCTATACTTCGCAGGTTGTGCGCAACTGGATACAAGCAAATAACTTGGAGCTGTTACCCTGGCCAGCAAAAGCCCAGATTTTAACATTATCGAAAATGTTTGGGCTCGAATACTTGCTGTTATCCGAAGACAACAAGGGCCAAATTTTATACCAGTAAACCGTAATGCACTAATTGCAGCCATTGATACCGCATGGGAAACGATTAATATTAATTATATTGATACCTTGATAGCGTCAATGAGCAGACGCCTCCAAGAATGTATCAATAATAATGGAGGTCACACCCATTATTGATTTCTTATATTTATTTATATAGTAATACCTTTATTTAAAAAAAAAGTTTTCATTTAATTTTAAACTATAACTTGGTATCTTAATTATAATTATGTAATAAATTCTTGTCAAAAACTAAATATATACGTTGACAATAAGAATTGCCTTAGTTTTTATTTTCACTTTTTATATTAACTACAGAAAAAATGAAACGTCATAAAATATACATTTTGTAAGGACTATGAATAGAGAGTTTAATGATTTTTTTTAATAACTTACAATAATTAGTAGGTTAGATTTATTTAAAAATAAGTAATAATCAGTCAACCCAAATAACCATGTTTAGTTTTTGATTTAATTTAAAAGTTATTGCTTGTAGACGTTTTTTAAATCAAAATTATTTCTAATTTTATTTTGTAAACATTTCCTAAACAAAATTTTGATTCGATAATTAATCGAGCTATGGTGTTTAATTAGCGATACCTTCAAATATATTCTTTAAAGAAAAAATTAAGTAAGCAACGTAAATTACCTATTTTCTAAAACGTGCTTAGTGTAATGATTCATTCTACAGTCCTTCTATAAGATAACCCCTGCTGAGACTACCTGCTGTTAGAATTGTAAATGATACCCTTAAGCCCGCTTCACAATGTACAAACTTTTGTTTACAGAAATTGTGGTGTCCAAGTTTTAAATTTCATGAGTGTACAATAATGACAATGAAGTTTCACTTTGTTGTTCACCTTTATTTTGTGTTTAATGTCTACACAACAGATGTCGCCCACTTTACAAATTTTTCGAATAGTACATTATATCTTCTGAAATATTTATTTCCCGCAATATCTTTTTAAACTTTTATTTGTCTGTATAAAACATATTCATCCAATTATTGAATACCGCATGATGTCCAGAGTTAGTGCGTGACAAAAAGCTTCTCAAAAGTATTCAACGTCAAGCTACTAGACCGTCCTTCAAACTTAGAAGTTCGCCTTCGCGGTAATTTGAATTTAACTTTTTGCATCTTACGATACGATTACGGAAATCTAAAGAACTTGTTCGCTTTAGACAGAGAAAATTGGTTTAAAACTGACTTAATCATTTTTTATTTGGTTATGGTTTTCATAATCACATTGTTTAGTTCATCATTGTATTTGTATTGTAAACCATAGTGAAAACTATCATTAATTTAGTTATGGTTTTCTTGTTCACATTTTTTAGTTTTTATGATATTGTAGACTTTAATTTGAATAGGTTTGTGTGTAGTTATTTAACCTGTTTATTTTACAGTTGGAGACCAACTGGTCATAAGAACATGGTACATAGAATACAAGGAAAAAATATTTCCTACTACACTGACCATTCCGCCCCCTTGTAATTATTGATTTCAATAACTAAAGTTTACAGGTTTTACAAGTTATAATTGAAACAAATTTTGCGTATTATTTACACCTAAACTATTTCTTAATTATACACTTAATTGGTGGGTTGGCAACATTTACCACACAACAGGTCTCACATTACTCACCCTTTGCCGTCTTAATTTCTGCTTTCCAAATTACGCCATCGGAGCCTGGGTATACCTTCTGAATTAGACCAAGCTTTCAGCATCGGATAGGAGTATTGTCTTAGTTAATGAGAACTAATTTGCCAACGGTAAGAACTAGACTATTGGATTTTTTCTATTTATTTCGTTTCTGCAACTCGTGCAGGTAATCACGGCTCCATTTCTTCCAAAATAGTTGATGCGGCTTTGAACGTACTTCCACCGCGATAGTTTATTTATGGGATCGGATAAATTTCAACCACAGATTTAAAATAATTGCCGACCAGAAAATGTTCTGATGCTAGATAGGCCAGTTAGTGAAGATCGGACGAGATCGGGGTTATTGGTAAGGAATTAAGCACGCATTGGATTTCCGTAAATATAGTGTACATTTCTGAAGACGTAAACTTCGCGTTTGTGCTTATTTTAAAAATGTCTTTTAAACGATTTTACGGCAGCCTTCCATAAACCACCTTGATAAAGTCCCTAGGTTTTATAAAATTCCATCCAATACCACGAATGGTCATACCTTCAGAGATAACATTTTGCTTTTTTTCCTAATATAGAAATTTCTTTCATTTAATTGGCCGCCCCTACGAAATTTGTCGCGTTATCGAAAAATATTGGTTGGGGTAATCCACGTCTAAAAACGAAACGTTTAAGAGCTGCTACAAACGCTTCGGTGGTAAGATCTTCAAACACTTCGTAGAGCGCAGCTTTGGTGACCATGCATACACAAATAGAACCATAAGCCTGAACTATTGTTCTAGATCGGCTAAGTCCAATCTTTATATAAAAGTGGCCACAAAAATGTATTCCCACATTAGCGAACGGGCGTGATATTTTAATTTGACTGAAGGTAGATAAACCATTTTAGGCTCAGTTTTAGTATGTTTTAAAACATGTTTAAGCTATTTTGAATGACATTTTAACTGTGCCCTTGCCAGAAATATGCTGTTCCCATCCGATGATATACAAAAAGCAGATTGGAACAATTCGGTAAAAACTTAGTCCCACCATTACATATTTGAGTCGGCAAAGTATGAAATGCATTATCTTAACTGCAACCAAAAGTATACCGAAATCTGGTGGTTATCTAGTAGAAAAAGTAGTACCTTGGTTCAATTAAGAAACGTTCAATAGATATAAAAATCTACCACCACAGAAAATGTATACTATTGTATGGAAGAAGGTGAGAACAGTGACAGGATATACGCCACCAAATTTAATTAACGCATTAGAAACAAAATCCGCACATATAGAAAAAAATAAAACAAATATAGCTAACATGATGGCTAGTTATTTTGAGAGTGTTAGTAGTTTTATAAAATAAAGACGTAAAAGAAGATATATTGGATTTTAATACTGAAAACACTTATAACTATAATTTACCGTTTCATTGCTGAAACTCGATAAATCTCTCAAGGAGTTAAGAATTTGACACCTGCAATGAGAAACATTTATTAAAGCTGTATAGTAAACTGTGGGAGGAGAATAATTATCATCCAAATTCCTGAAAAAAGGCAACGGTAATTCCAAGCTTGAAGCTCAATAAATTTGAACTATTTCCTCTAGTTTTCGTCCCATTAATCTCACATGTAGCATAGGTGAAATATTACAAACAATGATGAACAAAAGACTTGAAAGTTTCCTAGAAGAAAATAATTTATAGGATGAACAACAAGCAGGATATAGAAAAAAATAGATCTACCCTTGATCACTTGGTCTTTTTGGAACATAACGTTAAGAAAGCGTGACTTGGAAGTACGGAATCCTCGCAAAGTTGTGCAGATTCGGATTAAGAGGAAAGCTTTCTGTTATTTCTCAAATGGTTCTTGACTAATAGACGCTTTAAATTGCGAAATAGCAATATTTATTCTAGAGTAAAAACGCTAGAAAATGGATCCACCCTCAGCTGCACTTTGTGTATAATAGCGATATCGGCATGAAAATTGATACAAAAGTACAGTACTGCTTATATGCTTAAAGCTTTGCCATATTTACATGTGGTAAGGTAGTTGAAGAATTTACTAGACGTTTACAAATAGCAATAAACCAAATTTCGACAATAGCAATGAAATTGGATACGAGTTTTTTCAAGAGAAAACCAAATGGGTATAGTTTTGTCAACTAAGAAAACCGCATTACGATCACTTACTTTATTTAAAAAATAGTGCCATAGAGTGTGTGAACATTGTTGAATTTTTATGACTGATATTTGACAAAAAGCTTAACTGGAAAGAATATATAAATTCAGTTGTTAGTGAATGCAAGAAAGCATTCAACACTATAAAAGCGCTAAATAGTACTAAATGGGGTTCAGATACAAACATGTATAAAGCCGTAGCTTATTATTTTACGGCTGTGCAGCGTAAAGTCCAGCACCCGAAACCCATACTCAGGGTTTCTTTGTTCCAGCTATGAAGACTATTCTAGAAAATTAACCATACTAGACCTTTAGCAGTACGATACGCAGAATAACTGGTAAATATCAATCTAAATTTACCCAGAGGGATTGTAGGAACTCAATCGCAAACGGAACTGTAACAGAAACGGAATTTAACAACATCGTGAGAGGAAAAGAGTCATTGCTGAAGGGCATCGGAATATTATAGCAACACTACTTAAGACTTACTTAACCAAAGTGTTCTTTATGCGACGTTGAGGTATTTGTAGTACATATTGTTGAGACTTGTCCTATGTACGAATCACAGAGACATGTCCATGAATTCATAAATTGAAAAACTTTCGGGGGGATGAAAAAGAATATTTTTTTTCCTATTGTAGAATAGCAACACTCTGGATTAATTAATTACAGAATAACTACATTCTGAAACACCTTGCCAGATTATTCTCGCACTTGTCACGAATGAAGCACAGGTACAGTTATGTCGTGACTGTTTACATAACGTTGCGCTTGGGGACAATTATTACAAAAAATATGCCCGATTGTAGTAATATCAAGTATAAATGTTACTCTCAATTATAAATATGTACCAGTCCTAAGACTTGATAAAGTGTGAAAGAAGGCAATGTCGCATTTGTCTATTTCATTAAAGATAAAGCAAAAGCAAACTATCAACTTTTGGACTATGGTAGGTTGGGTTAAATCGGCTTATTTTAGTACCAGAAATCTACAGTAGCACTGTGTATACAGAATATCGGGACACCCTGTATACTAATAAACAGATTCTACCTTATGCATAGTCCAACGTTTAGTACTCTCTTAAACCCGTACTAAGCAAAACCGAACTAAAGTTTGCAAGTTCCGAACTAATGATTCATATGCATAGATATCCAAAAATAAAGTATTACTTAACTCAATTTATGACAGCCTTCAATCTAACAACACTGCAATTTAGTGCAGATTCGATCTGACAAGTACGTAGTCCTGTGAAGAAGCGCATAGTTTAATAGGTAATATTAGGGAATTTGTGGTTATAATAGAAGAAAAAAGAATGTAGCAAACATAAACAAAAGAAAGTTGTGGCATGGAAAAGTGTCCAAAGAAATATGACGGAAGAAGGTAACTAATAATTACATTAATGCGTAAAATGAAATGAACTCCATTATTCGTTTCCAGCTAAAAACAAAATAGACAAAACCCAAACAAAAAAAAAGAATCAATTACCGAACATGTTGTAGGATATAAGCGTACTGAAAGGAGATTAAGGAGCAGTGGAAGAGACTAAAAATGGGCTCAAAAAAGAACATTGGAACCAAAAGAAATGTAAGATGCAGACAGGTGGTGGGCCTTTTAATAAATCAATTTCAGATACTGATTATATTGAATCGGATTTGGTTCCTCATTTGTATGTTGACGACGAAAATATATTTGATTCTGATTCAAAGAAAAAGATAATGATGTTTCATTTACTCAAATAAAGAGATTGTGTCTGTTCCTAAACAGATATCCGAGATATGACAGAATACAAAAGCACCTTATGCCTGTAGAAAATTTCTATGTTTCAGGAGATTGGGTAAATGTAAGAACAAATGTCCACATAAGTTTTTTTTACTAGGAGTTTGGTGAAGGGGTTCAAACTATCACTGAAACTAAAAATTGCGGCAAGACGTCAACTAAAAGGAACGATGTCGACGAAACAGTATAACACTTTAAATTTTATTTTCTGTTAGTTGAAAAAGATTCGTGATTTCTGCTTATGGAAAAAAAATGTTCACGTTGAACGAAAAAATTAATAACAAGGTTCAACAACATCACAAACTGCATCAACATAATGAATATTTGAAAATAGAAAACGATGCAACAATGAAGTTAATAAATTCCAAAAGTACTGCTAATGTATATTTAATACTTTCATAATAAAATAAATCTCGTCTATTTTATCTATATTCCTATCAAATTCATTCTCATAATAACCTTTGGCCAAATATCTTATCTAATATACTGCAATCCAAAATTTGGATGTTTGTCTGCTTGTTAGGTCTTTTATAGACTCGGCCTCTGTAGCTCGTAGACCAAAATTAAGTATATAATTGAAATCAGCATTGAATTGCGGGGGAGAATCGAAAGTTCGGGAAAGGGGGTCCACCATGTTGTTTGGGCTCACGTAGTGGAAAAACCTTTTTTTATATAAACTATATTTTTATCACCCGTCCGACAGGACTGGCTTTCAACTAAAACCAATGCTCTTTGCTAAAACTTCTGCTCTTACGCTGTTCAAGAAGTTGATTCTCTATTAAATTAATAATAACTCGAGCAATATTTTTCTGCATTCTATATACAGGGTGTCCCAAACTGATTTGACTACCATATAACACGATAACGAATAAATATATTTTTGAATAAAACAAAAACTATCCTTTATAGCTGCCAATATACGTTAATATTGGCTGTTAAAATTACCCCTACTTTAACTACCCTTAGAGAGACAACCCCTCCCTTAAAATTTTAAATAGCACCCCTATATTTGTTTATACATTTTGATGCGTGTTATGTCTACAACTATGAAAATTTTACAGAATCAAAATCACTAATCACGGTCACTAATTAGGGAAGAAAAACTGATTTGACTACCCTATAACGTGATAACGAATAAATATACTTGAATAAAACAAAAACTATCCTTTATACGTTAATATTGGCTGTTAAAATTACCCCTACTTTAATTACTCTTAAAAAGACAAACCCCTCCTTTAAAATTTTAAATAGCACCCCCTATGTTTTTTTTTTACATTTTGATGAATGTTATGTCTACGAATGTTTTTCTTCCCTAATTAGTGACCGATTTTGATTTTGTAAAAATTTTTATAGTCGTGCTTTTTAAAATTTTAAGGAAGTAAGTTGTCTCTTTAAGGATAATTTTAACACCCAATATTAACTTACATTGGCAGCTATAAAAGATAGTTTTAGTTTTATTCAAATATATTTATTCGTTATCATGTTATAGGGTGGTCAAATCAGTTTGAGACACCTGGTATATGTGCTTTTAAAAGGATTATCAGCATATATATCAAATGAATTTTTCGGTTTTGACAAATTTTTGGTCGATTAATTATTAATCTTATTTCATCAGCTTCACCTCTCCTTTTGTTTCTTAATTTATATCAAAATCAACACCCATTATAATTAAAACACAAAATACACACTGGTTAGGGTAATTTCTTATCAGGGTGATTCAGCTAACCGTTCATTAGAAGTTTATTGACTTCGCGTTGAAATAATTGTTTAAAAATTTGAAATAGGGGATTGCTCGAAAAGTTCTATTTAATTAAAATATTTCAGCTTTTCTAGCACTTCCGGTTACACCGGAAGCGGCTTCCAACTTTCTTATTTTAAATGGAATGATATATTTTTTTTGTATATTTGGATTCTACGCTAAAATCTGAGTTACTTTCATGTAGTACAACCTATATGAAAAATCAATAGTTTTTGAGATATTCTAATTTTTTTGAGAAAAATCGGTTTTGTAGTATTGTTTTCAAACGCTTGTCAATGATTGAAAAGAAAGTTGTAGTAACAGAATTTGGGCTATACTTAGAGGACTGTTAAGTTTTTAAATGATGTGTAATTTGACATCTCATTATTTACAGGGTGTTCAAAATCTTTGGCTAAATTGGCTTTATTTGTCAAACTTGTAAACGTCGACGTGACACATTATACACGATATGGAAATCCACCAAGAGTATTCGAATGAAGACATACTAAATTTATTTTTTATTCATGGAGAATGTTACAAGATTATTGAAAGAACTTGCCGTTTGCTTAACGAGAGATATCTACATTTATGGCCTCTAAATAAAATTACATTGCAAAAATAGAAGCTAATTAATTTAATTAATAATTTAGCAACTGTTCGATATGCCGTCCGTGGTTTTCTAAGCACAATAAAACTCTTCTGTTAACTTCAGCTATTGTGGATTTTTGAACCATTTGCACATCTACTTCAGCGAAGGCACTTCGAACCCGATGTAATAAGTCATCTCTGTTATGGACTGGCCTAGAATAGACTATAGTCTTGACATATCCCCATAAAAAAATCCAGGGGTTTTAGGTCAGGTGATCTGGGAGGCCATAGAGATGGACCATTGCGTCCAAACCAACGATCTTCGAACATATGGGATAATTCTTCATAAACCTCATGGGTTGAATGGGCTGGAGCACCATCCATTTGATACCAACATGAATTTAGAAGATTTAGGGGTAAATTTTCCAAAAAATTTGAAACCACTCCTCTAAGCATTTCTAAATATTTGCGAGAATTAAAATTTTCGTCATACACTTCAAAACAAACACGATTATCCATAATTAAACAAAAACATTAAAACTAAATGTGTCTTGAAAGTTACCTTCGCGCACCATCCGAGGATTTTGTTCTGCCCAATAATGCCAATTTTTTTTATTAATGATTCCTTTTCTACTAAATTTTGACTCATCGGTCCAAATAATTTTTTTCAAAAAATTTGGGCCTTCCTGTCTTTTCAATAAAATGCTTTCACAAAATGCTACACGACGTATCTCGTCACCTGGGCGGAAAGCTTGTAGTTTTATAATAGAAAAAGCATGCATTTTACGTTGTGCCAAAATTCTCTGTATCGACGAGTAGGACAGTCCCAAACGGCAAGTTCTTTCAATAATCTTGTAACATTCTCCATTAATAAAAAATAAATTTAGTATGTCTTCATTCGAATATTCTTGGTGGATTTCCATATCGTGTATAATGTGTCACGTCGACGTTTACAAGTTTGATAAATAAGACACATTGTTTTAATTTCCACAGGCCACTAGTCAAAAATTATTTAATAAAATAGAGGAATATTGTGTATCGAATGTAAATACATCGATAGCAGGAAAATGGTAACAGATAGGTATAGGGAACCCTTACGAAGATTAAAAGACCACTTAATTCTCCATCACATAGAGCAACAAGATACAAAGTGTTCCATTTAAAAAAATTGACTTTTGGGCAGTTGAAGTTAGTCAGATTTAGCCAAACATTTTGAACACTCTGTAAAATTGCACATCATTTAAAAACTAAGCAGTCCTCCTAAGTATAGTCCAAATTTTGTTACTATAACTTTCATTTTCAATCATTGACAAGCGTTTGAAAACAATACTACAAAACCAATTTTGATTTTTCATATAGGTTGTGCTACATGAAAGTAACTCAGATTTTAACGTATAATCCAAATATACAAAAAAATATATCATTGCATTTAAAATAAGAAAGTTGGTAGCCACTTCCGGTGTGACCGGAAGTGCTAGAACAGCTGAAATATTTTAATTAAATAGAACTTTTCGAGCAATCCCCTATTCCAAAATTTTAAACAAATATTTCAACGGGAAGTCCATAAACTTCTAATGAACGGGTTAGCTGAATCACCAGGTATAGGTTATTTTTTTTTGACAAAAAAGTTAGGTTAAACTGGTATTTAAACTTAGGGCCAGTTGTACAATCTCTGCTTATAGTTAACTATGGTTTAATTTCTAAGGATAGAATTGTGACAACAATTATTGCCTGGGAAATTAAACCAAAGTTAACTTTATGCGGAGATTGTACAACTGGCCCTTAGAGTTTCAATGGTTTAAATATTTAAAACTGAACCGAGGTTTATTTATGTTTATTCATACGGTTTACGGTTAAACCTAAAGTTAGAACTGTTTCAAAGTTAGTACTGTTTTAATTTCTGGCTGATTAAGTTTTCTGAAAGGAATTTTTAACATCATCATCTATTATTGGTTATTGCGTATTTAATAAACAATAAAAATAAAACAAAAAATAAAATATTTTTTTTAAATAAACAAAATTTTTTTTATTCAGCAACGGTAGAAAATTAAATTTTGCAGTCCGTAAACAGCTGAGAAAACGGCAGGACGTCAGTCAGTTATTGTGAATGGAATCAACGATCGAGCAACGTTACACGATTAAGTTTTGTGCTAAACTGAAAAATTATCTTGAGACTTCAAAAATGATTCGTGAGGGGTACGGGAACTCTGTTCTGTCCTGTCCTACTCACACGTTTTTAGGTGGTTAAAGGCCTTTAAGGAGATCCGGGAAGAGGTTCACGACGAACAACGCTCTGAGCGGCCGTCAACTAGCAAAACCGACAACAATGTGGCTCGTGTACGACAATTTATTGTTGGACTCTGACCGTTGATTGACTATCAAGATGGTTGCCAATTAAATAAACTTGTCATCTACTGTTGTGTTTCGCATTGTTACTGAAGATTTAGCGATGAGGAAAGTCTGCGCCAAGCTCGTGCCCAAGGTGTTGTCAGACGACCAAAAGACCAACCGAGTGGAAATTTCGAGTGAACTTTTGCAACGAGTTGAAATTGAACCTGATTATTTGGACAACGTCATCACTGGTGATGAAACCTGGGTTTTCGAATACGACCCAGAAACAAAACGCCAAAGCTCTGAGTGGCACACCGACCAGTCCCCCAAGATCAAAAAGGCAAGAATGAGCAAATCAAAAGTGAAAACAATGCTCATTGTCTTTTTCGACAGCAAAGGATAGGGAATTTCTTCCTCAAGGACAGACAGTTAACGCTGTATACTACGTGGATGTGCTGAAAAGACTCCAAAAGAGGGTCGTCAGGACGTGAAAAGACATCTCCGCTACTTGGCAACTCCATCATGACAACGCACCTTACCACAACGCGCTACGAATCCGCAGAGGTCCCCGAAGACGCCTTCCAGGGTGCGTACCGGTCATGGCAGAGTCTTTGGAAAAAATGTGTAGAGGCCCAAGGACAGTACTTTGAAGAATTTTAAGAGTTTGTGCAAATCTGTTCAATGCATTACTTTCGGAACGCACCTTAGTTTGCACGGCTAGTCGAGAAAAGAAAACCGGCACTCTATTTCTACTGCCAACAATAAATTTGGCAATCATTATTTTCAATTTATACTAAACAGTGATATATTATTTTATGATAAATTTAAAGTGTCCATAAAAAAATATTGTATGTACCTCGTCAAGAAACTGTTCACATCTTTCATAGGCCCGAAAAACACACACTTTCTTGGGTAAGTACACAAATAACTATTTTTAATTAGGAACCTATCGTTTTTATCCTAAAATATGATTCGTCGATGTAATATGTCTATGATATCAATAAGGTATTAGGTATATTCGGAGGAGATTTAATTAAAAACGCGATAAAAATACTGTAATAAATTGAATCTTTTTAATAAGAATTCAATTAATTCTATCTGTATGTTATTTAATATTAGGTTTTTAACTTTTGGAAAGAAAGTTAATTAGTTTTTGGTAATATCAACTAGAAACTTCTATGTATGTATACAGAAAATCGGACAACACAAAAAATCTAATTTTGTTGCATAGTGTACCTAATATGTAAATTATTCAAAAGCGTCGATAGAGTGTAAATATTATTTAAAAAATACTGTTGTGTAAATAAAAATAAAAATTTTACCAAAAAAATTTTCATCTCTCATACAGTTGCCTAAGAAATATGAGAAAAAGATAAAAATTTTGTTTTCAAAACATATTAGACACATGGCGTGTTTTGTTAGAATTAATGCCACTGCTAATTTTCTTAAGAGCAATAAAATAAAATAACAAAACGAATTAGATTAACACCACAAATCTTACATAATTACTGTAAGAAAACTGCACAATCACCGTCTACTGGTGTAATGTTGAATCCCCAATGTTAAGTAAATCTAAATAATTCAATTATAAGACTCGACTTCCATGCGCCTTTCAGCAAGAACACTAATAGTATCCTTTTTCCTCGTCTAACCTTATTACTGTCTAATTTAAAACCTATAAATGAACTTAACTGAAATTTATACACGTTTAAAATTATTAGTTTCAATTTTGAAAAATAAACTATATAATGTAATACATAAAACATAAAACCTATTTAATTCGTTTAACTAGATTCTGTTTGGCGTAGCAAAGTAAAAACGTAACAAATTCTTAATTGATTTAAAATATAACTAAACCTATCGGAACAAATATTAATGTACTTAACTTTTTATTGATTTTATATTTAAGAGTATATTATGAGCCTTTAGTGAGATCCACTCTGAGTTGCATACTCGATATGGGTTCATCCAGTACTAGATAATGTATTTCCGATAATCCCATTGTGTAAATTATCCTGCTAAACAAAAGTAAAATAATCTAAATTAATTAAAATGTGACAAATAAAATCAAAATTATTGATTAAAAATAAAAGTAATGATTTTTGCCGCATTTGTTTTTATTTTATTTTACTGTTATTTTCTAATAAAAAATATATTTGATGGTATTAATGTTTTCAAGTTTTTTTGTAGGTTTGGCCATTGTTACAATTAGAATATACCTTAGTTGTATTATCACAGGAGCTTAATTCCCTCGTCCCACCGAAATAAAAAAAAATAGTATATTATAAGGTACACGTTACAGAAGGCATATTTTCCAACACGAATTCGAAATTCCGCGAAGCGGTGGATGGAGAAACGAATGAGTGTTAGAATAGCCTTCTGTAACAAGTGCTTTATACTATTTTACTTTACTTAAAAGTAAAAAATTCAATTTAGTTCTTAGGTTTTTTTACAAGTAGTTGGCAACTTTTCAAATAAAACAATTTTAGAGGGCTGTGCAAAATTTAATTTAATACTTCAAATTTCTCCATTTTATATGTTAATTTGTGTATCACTGTAAAATTTCAAAACTGGTGTGTCGAAAACAATATAGAAGCTATTTCGGAGAATATTTTACTTGCATACTTTCAATTGGAAAGCAAAAAGTATAAATTTTCCACTATGTGGAGTACCTACTCTATGTTGCGGTCATGTTTATCTATACACAAAGATGTAGATATATCGAAATATAAAAAGTTGCAGGCCTTTTTAAAACGTTTGTCAGAAGGATATGCACCTAAAAAGTCCGTTAATAAAACATATTTAGCAATGAAAGCAAGTGTACATTTTTTTGTCATTTATTGTATATAATAATTAAAAAATTTCAGATTGTTTTGGTAATGGGTTACAGTGGAGCATGTAGGCGCGAAGAACTAACTAACATGTCTGTGGATAACATTGAAATTAAAATCAATTGCATTGTTGTTTCGGTGCCTAAAACAAAACCAACATTCCAAAACAATCCTTAAAAACAAATAAAAAAAAAAAAAAAAAAAAAAAAAAAAAACTAAAAGAGAGGAATATAAATTTTTCCCAAAAAAAAAAAAAAAAAAACAAAAAAATTAACCACACCAAACAAAATTAAAAAAACCTGCCTGCCCCCCCCCCACAAAAAAACAAATTTTTTAAAAAATAAAAAAAAAAAAAAAACAACACAAAAAAAAAAAAAAAAAAAAAAAAAAAAAAAAAAATAATTTGTTTATAAAAAAAAAAGAACTACCCCACCCCAAAAATAAAATATACAGGGTGTCCCTAAAATGTGTGGACATCACTTAACCACAGATTCCTGGGCTCAAAATAAGATGATTTAACCCAACTTACCTATATCCAAAAGTGCTTCGTTTAGCCAGTATTCTGATTCAAAGTTCAAAAGAAATTTTTTATTTTGCTTATAACAAAAGAACGGTTTTGTCGATTTTGATGATATTTGGTATTGCACTCCTTACAGATGTAGGTCATCTTTTAAGGTGATGTTAGTTATTATCAGTGGACCATTAGTGTACGAAACACGGGTAACCCGGCAAAAACCACTCAAAAACTTTTTAATGTTAAGACCAATAACTTTTCAAAAAATAGTTTCAGAAAGAGACATTCAATAGTAAACTTTTTGTTACTTGTTAATTGATGAGATCTTTTAAGGTTTAGACACAAAAAAATAAAATCTGAGGGACCGCGCACTGCATTTCTTAAAACAGATATTATCTAGCAGTCTGGTATTCTAAAAAATAAATGACGATAAGGCATTTTGTTATGATATTTATTAGTGACAAGTAGGTATGTACTTTACTAGATCTACAGTAAATGCTCAATGTGACCACCACCTTCCTGGATGCAAAGGTTGATTCGACGCAAAAAATTGAACTGTACTCGTTGTAACATTTCTGCATCATTCTTAATGGACTGTGAAGTGTTCTGTACTCTGGCCCAAAGTTCGTCCTGTGTGTTTATAGGACGAGAATACACTTTACTCTTTAGAGCTCCCCACACAAAAGAATCGCAAATATTTAAATCTGGTGAACGAGGTGCCCATTTTGCAGGAGCATCAGCTCCTCTGCCTATCCATTTGTTAGGAAACTGTACATGAAGATGATTCCGAACGTTCAATGTAAAATGTGGTGGTGCTCCATCATGTAGAAACCACATGTCGCGTCTAAGATTTAACGGCAAGTGTTCTAATAAATCGGGTAAGGTATTTACAAGGAAGTGTAAATAATTCTCTCCATTTAAACGATTTGGTAAAATGACAGGGCCTATGATGAAACTGCCGATTATCCCTACCCATACATTAATTCGAAACTCATGTTGAAAGTGGCGTTGCTTGATGACATGTGGATTTTCATCTGCATACACATGTTCGTTGTGCAAATTTGTCATACCCTCCTCGTGAAACATGCCTCATCAGTAAAGAGAATTTTGCTATTAAAATTGACATCTTCAGCTCTTCTTTCTTGAATGAACCTACAAAACTCAAGACGCGCGATGGTATCAGCTGGCAAAAGCTCCTGGACGTTTTGTACATGATAAGGATATAGCAATTGTTCTTTAAGAACTCTATGAGCAACATTCTTTGAAACGCCTGCTTGCAATGTTAAGCATCGAGCACTTACTTCTGGATTTTCTTCTACTATTTCCAGAATTTGTTCTTCTAACCTGGGTGTGCGAATTGTACGAGCACGTCCACGATCAGCTGTGATCGATGCAAGGTTTCCTGTTTCGCGAAGGCGTCTTTCAATGTTTGCAAAAGTTTGACGATTGGGCACGCGACGATTTGGAAATTTTTTGTTGTACATTCTAACACTTCTCCGACAATTTCCTTCGCAATATCCTAAAACCATCAACATATCTGTTTGCTCAGCATAAGTGTAGTTTACAGCCATCACTACGTAAATAACGAAGAATATTCACTGCTAAAGATCACTAGCTAACACCAACAGCAATTTGAGTCGCTTCACAATTGATAACCAATAGCTATTATCATTTATTTTTTAGAATACCAGACTGCTAGATAATATCTATTTTAAGAAATGCAGTGCAGTCCCTCAGATTTTATTTTTTTTGTGTCTAAACCTTCAAAGATCTCATCAATTAACAAATAACAAAAAATATTACTATTGAATGTCTCTTTCTGAAACTATTTTTTGAAAAGTTATTGGCCTTAACATTAAAAAGGTTTTGAGTGGTTTTTGCCGGGTTACCCGTGTTTCGTACACTAATGGTCCACTGATAATAACTAATATCACCTTAAAAGATGACCTACATTTGTAAGGAGTGCAATTCCAAATATCATCAAAATCGACAAAACCGTTCTTTTGTTATAAGCAAAATAAAAAAAATTCTTTTGAACTTTGAATCAGAATACTGGCTAAACGAAGCACGTTTGGATATAGGTAAGTTGGGTTAAATCATCTTGTCTTGAGCCCAGGAATCTGTGGTTAAGTAATGTCCACACATTTAGGGACACCCTGTATAATAATTGTGTGTTTAATAAATAATGTTAAATGAACTATAAATGAACGAAATGCTAATAATTTAAAGGTTATTCTTATTACACTTCATGATGTACAAAAAAGTACAAATGACATTTGGCGCTAAATAAAATACACTGTCCGGTTAAAGCTCTAACAAATCCATTTTAGCACTTTTTTGGGTTAAAATAGCTTGTTTTAGACGCTCAATAGAAAAATACTATTTAACAATTATGACTTTGTTTTACAATTCTCTTGTCACTTGTAAATCAAACCATATAGATAAGGAACTAGAAACTTTAGATAATGTTGTACTACTTTTTTTGGTTCCAACTAAATCTAGCTCCAATGCATAAAACACAATTTCTGTTGCCATATGAAACAATAAAAAAGTTGATTTTATTTCACTTAAACGCAGCGTTTCTTTAACATCAGAATATTCCTTCCCAGAAATGAGACTGTGGGAGATTGTGAAAATATTTATCTACGGCCTTTTTAACTTTTTAATTGAATTCTAAGCGCTTCGCAGAAACAAATATCTACAAGCAAAAGTCGGAGGATTTTTTTAGTAGAGGATTTGTTCAAGTAATACATTCTTTAGCTGCTCTTTCACATGCTTCACCTTGTCAAAGTAACAGTCAATGTTTCCATTACTGTTAGACAAACAAAACAATGACTGTTCCTTTTACGTTTCGTCTAATCTAAATGATTGACTAGTGATTGACAATCACTGAGATTTTGAAGTAATATTCAGGCTTACACCTATTACTTAATATTATAGTAGAAACCAAAATAGGTGTGTTTCTTTTGGTTATTGAGATTTTTACAGCTGCATTTTCTGTACAGTGTAATTTAAATTTCCAATTTGTCAGTTCCTTGGGGCAACTACCTCTTCTGTTGGCACATCTTAGATTTCGAAGTTTAATGTTATCAATGCAATCAAAAATTGTGCTAATACATTTGTACTATACAGGTTTATAATACTGATCTTCTGGGGCACCATACATAACACTTACATCACAATACAATATTTAAAATGTACAATACAAATACATAAAATAACTAAAAGAGTTTTGAGCAAAATCAACACATTTTAAATAAATCCTTAACCACAAATTCTGTTAATTGTAGGTTACCACTAAGTAATTTTGGGTCTTCTTTGTAAAGGTTAGTAATGGGTCGGTTAAAAGTTCATGGATCTTTTTATTCCGACGTTATTTTCAGACTTTTCTCTAAAAAAAAATTGGAGCCAAGCCGCTTCTATGATTCTACAACTACAATTAACGTTCACTTACGATAAATTCAAATAAATTCTGTTAATACTCCGAGCTACATGTAAATCTCTTTCTAATCTATGTTACAAGAACTACATATCAGAGATTGAAAACTCTGTCCAGTTCAACATAAAACACTTCTGGAGTTATGTCAATCCGATAAAAAAAATCTTCTAATTTGCCTTCTCTTATGCATTATAGTAACCGGTCTTCATGTGATGGCTCTAAAATTGGTAACTTTTTCGCCAAGCACTTTTCTAAAATCTATGATAATTTAACCAATTCCTGTAAATTATAAAGTCAAATATTCTTTTTCTAACTCTTTGACCCATATACACAAATATTCTATATCTGTTGAAGAAATTGAACATCCAATTCTATCCCTTGATGTCTAAAAAATTGTCTCTACTCACTTGTTACCACATTACATTATATTTTTAACTTGTCTCTCAATAAAGGTATCTTTCCTCAATCTTGAAAATCTTATGTGATACCGCTCTTCAAATCGGGCGATAAATCCGATGTGTGTAGTTACAGACCTACTTCCATCCAGTCAGCTTTACCTAAAATTTTTGAGTCCCTTGTTCGTCTCAAATTTAAAAAAATGATCTCAAAGCTACTATTCTTCCCCAACAGCATGGTTTTTGTTCCGGTAGATCCACGATAACAAATGTGTTAACTTATCAAACCTTTATTAACAAAAATATCTGTTGGTCTCCAAGTCGATTCTATATACGCAGATTTTTCCAAAGGATTAGATAAAATTGATCATCATACACTTTGTAAAAACCCAAACAGTGAAACTTAAGTGCTTTCGCTCTGTTCCTTTTCCAGTTCGCTGTGGAGTGCCCCAGGGTTATCATCTTGGTCATTTTCTATTTCTCCTTTTTATCAATGATATTCACCATGCTCTATTTGATTCAGAATTTCTTTTGTTTGCTGACGATTTGAAAATATTCTTAAGAATATCTTCGTTCTCAGGTTGTATAAAACTAATAATACATAAAGTACTAATTTTACAGTAGAACTCCATTAGTTACACTGGAAGTATGAATTGACAAACTCAATAAACCTGTACACATACTAACGTTCAGTTGCGAAGCTTCCTGTTTTACTCAAAAACGGACATGCGCCAAAATCCACATTATACAAAATGGCATATAGCTATCAGAAGATATATGTTATTTGTATTTTGAAGTATTAATTCAACGTTAGTAATTGACATTAACTAGTTTTAAGTGTTTGACTGTTTTAAGTATTACGTTTAGGTAAGCATTTATTAGTTTATTTATTTCATAACATTACTATTCATTTGTTATTATTATTATTTTCAGTATATATGCTAATATCTCAAAACGAGTTTCTGGGTATACTTAAGTAATGCAAAGTTGCTATCATCACCAAAAATTGCATAAGTGAATCATAAAATTATTTTTATTGATTAAGCAGGGTAATTTAGATAACACATGATTTGAACCTTATCCTCTAATTGTTGCAGGTGTATACACTGGGTTAATAGGCTCGAGTTTGTCATAAGTATTTCTAGAATCATATGTTCATCAACGATTCAAATAATCATTTATTTGTAGAGACGTATCCTAATGTTGAAACTTTCGATCAGTCGTGTTCAGTTCAAGTAAGAAATATTATTTTAGTAAGCACATTAGGCGTATTATTGTGTATTTATAATTCGACTCATTCAACGAAGCTTATTGTAACCCATATTTTATCTTTTAACACTAGAAGCGCGGTCGATCCAAATTTGACCCAGTTCATTGTCGTTTATGCTCTAATATATGTATTATATACGTAGCCACCTCATTTTTTATGACTTTTATGAAGTGTGATCATTATTGTTTAAGCAAAATTTCATTACATAATTGCATCACATAAATTTTGTATTTGATTTTACCTTAAAGCGCGGTTGGTTAATTTGACCCAATCACGTATATTCAAAGTTAACTAAATTTTTCTCTTATTTTTTTTACTGAATTAGTCGAAATATCGATGAAATCGTCATTAGTTACTCATGCGCCGATTTGAATATTCGTTTTAGTAGGAGGGATGGTGGGGGTGTGTGGTAAAGAAAGAAATCGCTGCGTTAGTACCTTGCGAACTATTGATGTGAACATAGCACGGATTTTCGCTCTGACACGTTGCAAGTACGAAAACAGAAAAGCAAAATATTTGCGCGCATTATGGCTGCTCGTAATCTAAAATATGAGGAAATTATGCAAGATATCGATGAAGACAACTCGGAGGGCGAACCGTTGCAATCGTCTGAAGAAGAGTGGGAACAGTTACCAACAGACAGCGACCTATCGTCCGATGATGGAAGTTCAGGTAAATATTCTTATTCTACATGTATTAGAAAATGGTAAATAAAAAATTATATTTGGCATAGTATCCGTTGTGCACTGTGCCTTTACTATCACTTTTATACTGTTTGTGCAAATAATAAGTGATAATAATTTTAGATGACACATAACGTCACCCACTGTGAGACGAAAACGGTGCTTTTCGACAGTTCAGGAGGTCTGGAAAAACTAGAGGTCGTGGTGCACGCAGTCGAGGTCGAAGCCGGGGCCAACCGTTACTGAATGAAACACATCGTTGTTTGAACGAAATTCCTGAAGGAACTGAAATTACAGCACCTGATGGCACGGCATGGAGAGGAATGCAACGAACCAGGCACAACCAGGTAGAAGAGGTCAACAAAACGTATTCAGAGATCGTGCTGGCCCCACTGCATATGCAAAACGTTATGTAGATGAGACAATGCATCAGTGCTTGGCGTCTTATGGTTGATGAAAAACTTTGAAACATGTTTTGTCTTGCACCATAACCGAAGCGCGTAAACACTCACCTGACTGGGTTCTAACAATTGAAGAGCTCGAAGCTTTTCTAGCTGTGATTTATGTACGTGGGGCCATAGGCGCAAAATCTTTAGATTTAGATTCTTTATGGTCAATGAAATGGGTAACAATTTTATAAAGGAAACGATGTCTCGGATAGATTTCGAGAAATTATGAAATTTTTGAGGTTTGACGTAAGATCTGCGAGAACGCAACGACTGAAAACTGACAAGTTTGCTTTGATGTCCGAAGTGTGGTACAACTTTATTTCCAATGCCCAAACTTGTTATGTGCCAGGACCTTTTATAACAATTGATGAACAACTTTTCCCTTCCAAATGTCGATGCAGATTTACTCAATTTATAGCAACAAAACCCGATAAATACGGACAAAAGTTCTGGTTGGCTGTAGACAAGGACTCAAAGTATCTAGTAAATGCCTTTCCGTACCTAGGCAAAGATGACGTCAGACCCAATGACGAACGTCTTGGGGATTACGTAGTCAAAAGTTGATGCAACCATACGTAAACAAAGGAAGAAATGTTACGTGTGATAATTTATTCACGTCTTTGTCTCTTGCCGAAACTCTAAAATCAAAGAATACCAGCATTGTTGGTACTATAAATAAATCTCGTCGGGAAATACCGGTTTGCGTCAAGCAAGCAAAAGAAGAGTTATATAGTACGGTAGTACTAAAAAAGATGACGTCACTTTGACAGTCTATCAAGGGAAGCACAAAAAATGTTCTTCTCCTTAGTACGATGCATCCAGACATCCAAACGGAGGCTGGTTCAAAAAGAAACCAGATGTAGTATCATTTACAATAGCACGAAATATGGGGTAGACATTCTTGATCAGATGGCTCGCAAGTATTCTGTAAAAGCTCCATCTCGGCGTTGGCCAGTTCACACTTTTATAATTTGTTAGATTTAGCAGCAATAAATGCTTGGATTTTGTATAGTGATATTAATAAAAAAGAATCAGCCGAAGAGATTTTATTTTGCAACTGGGAGAAGAGCTGGCTGAGATGTACTCAGGAGTAATAGAAAAAGGGAGTTATCAATGTACCACATGAAATACCTGGGCGTCAAGACAAACGTACTCGTTGTCAGGTAAAATCTTCTTGTCCAGGAAACAAATCGTGTGTGAAATGTCAAATCTGGTAAAAAAACTGTTTGCAAGAAATGCACATCAAAAGAGTTTTCTTGTGCTTATTATGTGATTTGGATGCGTAATGGTACATTTTTTATTACTTATTTGAGATTTTTAATTCTATTATATGTCAAACTGTATCCTAAATATTATAGCTTATAAAAAAAAAAAAAATTTTATTAGAGGTTTCTTTACATAAACCCTTTGGCAGTTTTTTTAAATAATTTGAATAATGGTTCAAATTGAATCACCGCGCTTGTGGGGTGTGGAAAAAGAGGTTATTATTTTTTTGAAGAATTTGGTTGTTTTTTTTTTTTTTTTATATTTTTTTTTTAATTTATTAAATTTATTTGGTTATTGAAAATAATTGTAATTTGAGTTGATTTTTTTGATAATTGGATTTTTTAATTTTATTTGTTAATAGTGTTATTAATTTTTAACTTATTGTACTATATTTGATATTTGTCTTAAATTACGCTTGCGTTTTAATGATAAATTTGTATCTTAACAAGTTTCATTAACTTAATTTAACTTGACGAAATGTGTTGATAATTAATTTTGATAAACTGCATTACATTTAGTAAGAAACTTACTGTGTAATCTTTGGTAGCTCAGTGATGAAATACGCTAACAATTATCGATAGAACTTATAAAATCAGCGAGGGTTTAAACCCAACCGTAACCATTCAACAGATGCTTCGTACAAGCAGTGGTGACCTAATCGAAAAAATTGTTTATGATTTGCATAGAATCCACAGGCTTATGAAATACATTGTTAAATCGTTTTACTAGATCAATTAGGTGCCTATTTAATGCAAACAAGAAATGGAATATTTTGAAACTTTTTTAAAACAAATTAAACCTGGAAATTATTAAGTACAACGATTATCAATTATTTAATGGGTACACATTTGTGCATAAATAATTGACTTTTAAACGCTAATAAATATTTACTATATTAAATTTAATCTATCGGAACTAAACTGCAACGCTTGTATTGAACAACAACACGGGCATTGCTAAACTTGTTTCGTTTAAATAGAATGAGAGCTTTTATGTGAAACTGTTAAAGTATCTGTTGGCATACAAAACTTAAAAGCCATTTCTTGTAAGAAAATGTAGTATTTAAAGTGTAACTTTCCATTAATCGATTTAAAATCGTACTCACTTATTTAAAAGTCCAATGTTACACATAACTTTTTTGAAGTTATAGATCGTTTAAATTTTCCACGTCGAAAAAGTAATTTTTTAAAAATTAAATCGAATATTGATTGCAATATCCGGGTTAGTTTGAAAAAGTAGATACGGTTTTTCAACAAAGCGTTCACAAACTTTGTATTACAAAAGATTGTATAAAATTTCCGGTGGAAAGTTATAAAAGTGAATGTTTTACATACCATTCGATCAATTTTAACCAATTCTATATTGCTTTTTTTAATTACAATAAGTACTTTAATAACATATCGAGGAAAATCTGAAGTTTTAATAAACTTAAAAAGCACAATACCCCTAATTAAAGCGTGAATAATTTTATTTTAAAATTTGAAAATATTAAAAATAAAATTTTACTGAAGTCTGAAAGAAAAGTATTATGTAAAATAAAAATAAATGTTGCAACTTTGTTAATTTAAATTTTGATTTCAATTACAAAATTAATTAGAAGTGTATAGTTACCATAATTAGAGAAGCGGCAGAGAATCCCGAAAAAGTAAAATAATTATTTCGTTTTGTTTTTGGATTACAAATTATTTGAGACAGCCCCACACGTAATAAATGAAATTTTTAACTTTATAAAAGAGTTTTGAAAACCTTTGAAACAAACTATTTAATGAATAATATTGATCAACCACCTTTGGCTTTTTTATGCCACATCTTACAAATAAGATGGGAAGTTATGCAACAGTTTCAACCCTGAAAATTTTAATAATTTTTTTCACTTTTTTGACGCGTTAAAGTTAGTATAATATAATGAAATGAATTAGTGTAAGGATACGTGATGCGAACACACAGCCTCTTTGTATTAATGTCAACCTCACCTGCAAGCTGGTGCACCCTGCTTCTATTGACGAGGATATGGCGACCGATCTATTGCCGGAATAAGCAATACAACTCATAACCGCGATTATGACAGAGAAGGGCACCCTTTTGCCCTTGAGTTGAGAAACTGGCTCTAAAGACGGATGTACTGCAAAATGCAGAGAACGGCATAGAGATGAGGAAGAGAGGCTATGGCGTATCACCTCATTAAAGTTCCAAAATGGATAAGTCCTAGAACATCAATACTGGCTGCACTCAGAACTAAATTATCGTCCGGAGTAAGTTCCTCAATCGGATCTCCGGAGGAACGGTAATGAGTAAAGACATGAAAAGAATAAAGTTGCGAGAACAGATAAAGATAGCGACTTGGAACGTAAGGACGTTGAGCCATGCAGGAAAAATACACACCGCAATAAAAGAAATGGAACGAATGGACATAGACATCCTCGGAGTCAGTGAAATGCGATGGCCAAATTCAGGAGAGATTAACATTGATGGATACAAACTGATTTATTCCGGAACAGACGATGGAAAATGCGAGGAAGGTGTTGGATTCATCATGAAAAAACGGTTTGGTGCATGTGTGAAAGGTTTTACACCCATCTCAGAGAGAATAGTACTTGTACAAATAAATAGCAGTCTTGTTGATGTATCAACTTAATACAAGTATATGCTCCAACAAAAGATCACAGCGAAGAAGAAGTCGAGGAAATGTACAGAAAAATCAGTTTGTTAATGAGCAGACTGAAAAACCATGAGTTCAATATTCTGATGGAAGACTTTAATACCAAGTTGGGAGAAGGTAGATCATCAGAAGCAGTAGGACAATTTGGTCGGGGAGAAAGGAATACAAGGGGAGACCAACTGGAGAATTTTGCCTACACACATGAGCTGATAGTCACCAACACATGGTTCAAACAACCAAAAAGGAGACTGTACACCTGGAGATCTCCTAAGGAGAAACCAGACAAGATAGTAAGGAACCAAATCGATTTCCTAATTATCAATAAGAGGTTCAGAAACAGCTGTCAGTCAATGAGAACTTACCCAGGCGCTGATATAGGATCAGATCATGTCCCACTTGTTGGATCCTTCGGGGTGAGATTCAAGAAAGTAAAGAAGAAAACAACTATACCAGTCAATCTACAAAAATTAATGGAGCAAAAAACTAAAGAGAAAGTTGCTCGAATACTTAACTCGAAGATTCAAACAAGTCAAGCAGGGGACATAGAGGAGGAATTAGAAAATCTGAAACAAACCATTCAAACAATCAAAGAAAACTTTCTGAAACCAGACACCCACAAGAAAAAGTCCTGGATGACTGACGAGATCCTAGCACTAATGGAAGAAAGAAGAATCAACAAAGGGAATCAAATAGAATACCGGAAATTACAACAAATAATACGAAAAAAAAGAAATGATAGAAAAATGTGAACAGATAGAATACTTCCAAAATAAATATGACGAATTCAATGTACACAAAAAAGTGAGGGAATTAACGGGGAATTTCCGGAGAAAATGTAGTAAAACCTTATTCTCAACAGAAGGAAACCTGATACTCAGCACAGAAGAGAAAAAAGAAGAATGGAAAACTTACCTCGAGAAACTGTTCCATGACGGCAAAGCAGATGATCCACCAAAACAAGAAGGAGACAGTAGACCTGAAATTTTGGAAGAAGAGGTCAGAGCAGCCATCAAACAGCTTAAAAACGGCAAAGCTCCGGGGCCCGATGAAATACAGGCAGAGTTCCTAAAACTCCTGGATGATGGCAGTGTCAAGAAAATTACAAACATATTCAATGAAGTATATGCAACTGGAAATATTCCTAAAGAATGGCTCAAATCAGAATTTGTAACATTACCAAAAAAACATCTGCTAAAACATGTGATGACTACAGAACAATCAGTCTCATGAGCCACATGTTGAAATTGTTCTTAAAAATAATACATAAGCGAATATACAAACTGTGTGAAGAGCAAATGGCACCAAATCAGTTCGGTTTTCGAAATGCAGTAGGCACAAGAGAAGCTCTGTTTAGTGTTCAGATTCTTTTCCAAAGAAGCAGAGACGTGAATTGCAACATTTTTGCATGTCTAATCGATTACAAAAAGGCATTTGACCGTGTAAAACATGATAAAATGGTGGAAATACTCAATAAAATAGGAATAGATAAGAAAGACCTCAACATAATCATAAACTTGTACTGGAAACAATAGGCAGTTCTAAGAGTAGAGGGTGAACATACACAAGAAGTCAAAATACAACGAGGAGTAAGGCAAGGATGCATACTCTCACCAATCCTATTTAATTTATACTCAGAACAAATCTTCAAAGAAGCTCTTGATAACATAGAAGAAGGAATCCCTATCAATGGTATGCGGATCAACAACATCAGATATGCAGATGACACCATCATATTTTCCGACACAATTGAAGGACTACAATTACTCATGAACAAAGTAGTCGACATAAGTGCAGAATATGGACTGGAGATGAACACTAGCAAAACAAAACTGTTAATAGTCAGTAAGGAGAACATCAGCGGAGCACACCTGTATATTAATCAGAGCCAAATCGAACGAGTATCCCAATATAAATACCTTGGCAAAATCATCAACCAAGACTGGGACAACTCACAAGAAATCAAATGTCGAATAGAGCATGCACGATCTGTATTTAATAGAATGAGACCACTATTCACAAACCACCACCTTAACCTTTACACCAAGCTCAGACTCTTGAGATGTTATGTATTCTCGGTACTCCTGTATGGCGTAGAAACTTGGACAGTCAACAAAGAAACAACGGCAAGACTGGAAGCCTTTGAAATGTGGCTATACAGGAGAATACTTAAAATACCATGGACAGATAAAGTAAGTAACATGGAAGTCCTGTCGAGAATGAGAAAAAAGCCAGAGATTGTGAAAATTGTGAAATGCCGGAAACTCGAATACCTAGGACACATAATGAGGATTTAGGAGAGATACTGCCTGCTTCAACAAACCCTCACAGGCAAGATCAACAGCAAAAGAGGTCCAGGAAGACAAAGAATATCTAGCCAACATTCGAAACGGCCAGGCACTATAAGAAGAAGAATGAAATGAAACAAAAAAATTCTGTCTGGAGGCCGTATGTAAATACGATATTTAAAAAACCAAATTTTAATGGAACTTGGTACATACAAGGTTTAATTAGGTTTTGGGTATATAATCTGAATATCCAACAGAACTTTTCGTTAATGTTGAATATTATATGTAACTACAAGGGTGAATCGACTTTATGAATTTAGTAGTAATACATTTGAACCGTGTTCTGTTGGATCTATAAGAATAATATTATAACGGTAACATGGCATGTTGTAATATATGTATGTTAAAGTGTCATCAAAGTGATAGCATTATGTGTGCAGGAGCGTGCTCAAAACCTTATCATTTTCAAATTGTCAACCTTCCTTTGGACATTTTAAAAACTGAAGGTGTATAGGTATTGGGTATGTAAACAATGCATGCTTGCAAAATCTGATCCCAAGCCGGTCGATACTGATAAAATGATCGAATTATTGAACGAAATCAATACAAACTTCAAAAAGCACGAGGCTTGTTATGAAAATTTGTTACAATCCGTTACTTTCTGTAGCGATAAAATTACAGATTTTGAAGTTAAAATTAACTGCAATAAACTCTAATTCAAAACATATTGTTTCAACTTAAAATTGAAAATAAAGAATTAAATAAAGATGTGTCTGACCTTAAAGCACGAATTGAATTAATTTGATCAGTACTCGATTGTGGAATTCCTATAAAAATAATGAAAATATTGTTGATGCTTTTAACTTTCTAAAGAAATTGATTTCCCGCTCAATCTGATTGCTCTTAATGCAATTCATCGCATTCCTTCACGGAATCCACAGCGACCACCTCCAATATTAGTTAAGTTTGTTAATCGAACCCATAAAGACGAACTATTAGCTAAGGTTCGACAATTAGGATGGTACTGGATCTGGCAACAAGTTGATTCCATATTACCTAATCGTATTTACGTGAATGAACACCTGACAGAGTATTATTAAAAAACTGGATTATAATGCTAGAAAACTGTTGGAAGAAAACAAAATCAAATATCTGTGGATTCGGAACTGCAATATATACGTGAAAGTAAAAGAAACATCTAAACATATCATGATTAAGTCCGAAAATGACCGTAATCGCATTTAATACGTTTTCTAAATCTATATTGTGAATATATTTTTTATTTTATAATGGGCCTGTCAATTTATTATCAAAACGTACGAGGTTTGCGTACTAAAATAACTTGATTTTTAATAAATTGTTATACTACCTGTCACGACGTTATTATTTTAACAGAAACTTGGCTAAACTCAAATATACATAGTAGTGAATTGTTTCCATCAAGCTTCAACGTATACCGTAGAGATGGTTCATCAGACTCATTTAAACAAAACGGTGGTGGGGTGGTAATTGCAACTGACTCTAAGATTTCCGCATGTCATATTGAAAACTGGTCATCATGTGCAGAAGATATTTGGGCGCGTTTAGTACTACCCTCAAAAACTCGTGCTTTTTATTTGTGTGCAGTGTAGTACATACCTCCGGATGACATATATGCATTTACAACTTTCTTCAACAATTTGCAAAATATTTTTATCAAAAATTCAGACGTTGATTTTTTTAATTTGCGGTGATTTTAATATGTCATACATTAAATGGAACATTGTACGCGACTTCAAATACTTTGCGCAATGACTGTAAATCATTTTTGTTCACTGAATCAATATCGTTATGTCGCTTATTACAGTTTAATAATGTCCTCAATTGTAACGACAGACTGCTTGATTTAGTTTTTAGCAATAATTTTGGATTTCCAGTTATTCAGTACCCCATTGATTACTATTGATAATCATCATCCACCTATATCTTTCAACATTTCTGTTAATACTAGAGAATGTACTTTAAAAATAATAATCAATTTTTTATCATTTCAAAAAAATGTGATTATCAACTATAAATTGGGTCGATTTGTTAGAATCCTAATAAATCATTAAAAACTTCTACAATATTATCAACAACTGCATTACCGGCCAATAAAAAAATTTTCAGTTTGGTTTTCCAAAGAAACAATAAATTTAGATAAAGAAAAAATTAATATTCATGGAAAAAGTACCATAATCAATTGGATTACTTAAATGTTAGTCAGCTTCGCCGCAATCTAAAGTCCTGATTTTGCGATTATAAAAACCATTTAATAAAAGCTGAAAGCAATTTTTCTAACAATCCTAGATATTTTTGGAGTTTTATTAGATCTAAAACCAGCAGTCAAAGATTCCTTCTTTTGTTACATTTAATAATACCACAGCTTTGCATCCTCTTGATATACCAAATTTATTCAATGATTATTTTTCATCTAACTTTACTGCTCTTTCAATTAGTCAACCTTTAAACGAGAATTTGTACTTAACAGAAACATACATTAATTCTATTGAACTTACAGAACTAGAAGTTTTTAATGCATTATTCCATATAAACACTAATAAGAGTCCTGGACCAGACAATATACCACCAATATTTATAAAAGCTGTGCTACATCTTTGATATTACCACTTTTGTTAATCTATAATTCTTCTCATGTAACAATTAAAAATGGTAATAAATTGAACGTTGAAAATTACAGACCAATTTCAATTGAGTCCCAATTTATTAAGTTATTTGAAAATTTATTTTACCTAAAATTCAGTCGATTCCATTTATACCGACTTCTCTAAAGCTTTAGACAAAAGTAATCATGATGTTCTTAAACGCAAATCGTTGAAAATAGGTATTAATGGAAATCTTTATCGCTGGTTTATTTCATATGTAGAAAATCGCAGTCAAGCAGTCGTTATAAATGGGTACTATTCTAATTATATAAGCATACCTACCATCTGGAGTGCCACAAGGATCACTTTTAGGGCATTTACTGTTCAACATTTACTTGAATGATATTAGCAATTGTTTTATTCACAGCAATTTCTTGTTGAACGCAGATGACTTAAAAGTGTATCTAACACCATAGACTTTTTTCGTCTACAAGATGATTTAATTCGGTTAACATCTTACTGCATTGAAAGTGGCCTAACTTTAAACGTAACTAAATGTAACACAATTACATTCACACGTAAACGTAATTATGTTCATAGTGATTATAAACTAAATAATCATACGCTAACTAGAATTCATCATATAAAAGATTTATGCATAGTTTTGACTATACTCAGTATACTATTGGTGCGGAGTAATAAACCTGTCAGAATTATCGAATCTCCCGTATTGCAGTGGCGTAGGTACCTGATACGTTCGGAAAATCATATTTTAGTAGGTAAATATATTATAATAGTAAAATCTACCTTGATATGAATTATTATGTGGTTTCTTTTATTGTTTCAATCCTTACTTTGTGGAATCTATTTTTCATAGTAAATAATTTAATTCAGCAATATTCCACCGTTTAATAAGATATAAATAGATACAAAACTTTTGTAAAACACAGTATTTGAATATAAAATTAAACTCTAAAATCTATAAATGACAAATGTGTCGTTTCTCAATTTGTCTATTTTAAATTTTAATTTTATATAGGTACGTATACTGAGTTTTACAAAAGTTATGAATCTATTTGTATCTTATTAAATTGTGGAATATTTCAAAAAAAATTATTTACTATTATGTGGTTTGTTTCTTATTATTACAATTAAGAATCGATATAGCTAAATAAAGTAATTTTAAAACAATTATTCTTTAGCGTCAAAATGTGTGTTGGATTATCTATCATCAGGTAAAGTGGGGTCGTTAGCGCAGTCATTACGGCAGACGGGTTGTAATTTCTGCGAAGATTATTACAGATAATTAGTTGTTTGACCGAAGGGCTTCGTATACTTTCTAAATGAAAAATATGTTTAGTTTGTTATTAGCAATGAATCGGCTTGTTTGTTTGTTTGTGTGTTAGTGCAAATAATTTTGAAATGGAAAACTTTTCACCAGCAAAACGTGTTAAAAGTGGTGCGTTATCTGCTAATGAAAAAATTATAATTTTAAATGTGCATGACGCTGTTCGATGTCAACACCCTGCAAAAAGTGTCGATGATATTGTAGGATTATGTTCTGCAATGACGGGAATATCAAAATCCACCATTTATAAATTAGTGAGGGAAAGAAAAAATTTGGGACAAGTGCTTCACCCACTTCCATCTCCTGGTCGGCGCCCGATGGAATTAGATGATGCAATGAGGAATTCCGTCCGTAGAAAGGTTCACTCGTTCTACTTACGGAAAGAGATTCCTACAATCGATAAGATTTTACTAGCAGTAAATGAGGATGAAAATCTACCCCAAATGAGTCGTAGAACACTGTGGAAACTTCTTCGCAAGTTGAAGTTTGAAAAACAAGAGATTATTACATGGAGGAGAATTATCTTCGGGAAATAAGAAAATATAGGCGTGAAGGCAGGCGTATATTCTATTTGGATGAAACCTGGATCAATGCAGGACATACCGTAAAAAACATGGCATGATAATACCGTTACGAGTGCTCGACAAGGATTTATAGAAGGGCTATCGACAGGATTTCGACCGCCTTCTGGGAAAGGAACACGGTTAATTATTACTCATATTGGCAATGAAGATGGCTTTGTATATGGTGGTTTGTTAGAATTCGAATCAAAGAAAACTGGCGTCTACCACGAAGACATGAATGGTAATGTGTTTGAAGAATATTTTGAGCAGATGCTAGATTTGATACCCCAAGGATCTATAATAGTTATGGACAACGCCAGCTACCACTCACGAAGATACGAAAAATTTACCTACCAGCGCTTGGAGGAAAGCAGGAATTATAGATTGGTTATCTGTAAAGAATATAACTTTTTGAGGATGACATGGTGAAAAGAGAATTATTGGATATTGTTAAAGTTCATAAGAATAAGTACATACGTCATGTTATTGACGAAATGGCAAAGAATCGGGGCATTGAAGTACTGCGTTTACCACCTTCCCATTGTGAGCTGAATCCTATAGAGTTGGTTTGGGCTTAAGTAAAAGGTGACGTCGCTCGTAACAATACCACTTTTAAACTCGACGACGTGAAAAAACTTCTGGAAAATGCATTAAACAAAGTAACACCTGAAAGATGGAAGAACTGTGTATCTCATGTCGTTAAGGAAGAAGACAAATGTTGGCAACTGGATAATTTAGTAGAGATAACATTGGAGCCAATTATTATATCAGTAAACACACAAGACAGCGATTCTGATTCCGAAATGGAAATTTCAGACGAGGAAGAAAGTTAAATGACCAAGCGTAATGTGCCTGAAACAGTGTTCTACTCTCTAAACACCATTTATTTATTATATATTAAATATACCTATTTTACCTACTAATGTCTTGTTATTTAAATGAACATTTTTATGCCTGTTACTTTTATCTATTCATTTTGATAAGTTTCCATGACAACCACATAATTTTATAATTGAGCCAAATTTACTTTTTGATGCCTAAAAAAATCGGTTCCCGCAAATTAATTGTAATTGTAATAAATGTACTGATCGATAGTAGTTATATGATGCCGATCCTAGACCACATTAGAAGTGGCCCAGGATCGGGATCAGGTTTCGGGAAAGATCGTATGTAAACGTGAAGGGCAAAGCACTTCGGCAGTGGCCTAGAATCGGCATGTGGTTTTGAGGAGAAAGTGGTAGGATAATGTCTGGTATGATCGTAGGAAGAACATGAAGCTCTTGCTGCCGGTTATGTAAATGGAGGTAGTACATTACGTTTTTGTGTTTTAAATGTGTTTACACTTTATGTACTATGTAGATGTTATTTGTCAAACATTGTGAAAAAAGCTAATTTAAATTCTAGTTTTACATTTATTTTAAGTTGATTGAATTTTCTTTAGATCAATTTCTTTGTATTTACGCAATATTGTTCTTGTTTATCCAGCTATTGTGCGTTGAATCAAACCCTAACCATTTTACAAACAGTTTAGAGCCTTTTTTCTTAAAACTTTTTCAACTAAGTAAGTGTCTTTGTGTTTAACTTTTGCAATTCCATTTCATAAAACGCTCCTAAAATATTTTCATTTTTCATATCTTTTAATAAATATGTAGTTGGGTTAGTTAATTTAATTTTTCTAATTATAAAAATTTCGTTAGACCAATTAGGTGTATAACCTTTTTCAAATTCTTTTCGATATTTGCTAATTCTTACATGATCCCCAACCAAAAATTTGTTGTGTTTACTTGCTATTTTTACGTGTGAGTATACAGATTTTAAAATCCGTTTTTCATTCTTTTGTTGACCATTGATGGTTTCATTCGAATTGTTCGATGAAAGGAGTTATTATAACGATTTGTAATATCATCTAATATGTTTATCCATTTGTAATTACCGCGTAAACTAAACTGTTTCCACATGATGTTTTTTAATGTGCGATTAACGCGTTCAACAATAGAAGCTTTTTTAGTGCTAAACGTGCTGTAATGGTTGATTTTATATTTTTTCATCAATTTTGAAATGTGTTGTTGTAGAACTCCAATCCTTCATCAGTTTGTAAATTTTTGGTGAATACTTTAAATGTGACAAGATTTTTTCCATTGCGTTCGTTACATGTATCGCATTTTTTAATTTTAATGGAACCGTCCAAACATATTTCGAAAAACAGTCAATTACAACAAGTATATATTTAAACTGGTTATTTTCATTTGCATACGAAACCATATCTACTAAATCAGCTTGTAATGTTTCATTAATACCTCTTATTATAACACGTCGTCTTTTGAAATTGATTCTTGCTGGTTTATGTAGCTCTGATACTATATCTGATTTTGTAGAAGATGGGATACATTTTTTTGTTGACTTCTGTCGAATCATTTTTTTATACTGAGTTAGTTTCAATGTTAATAGGACATTTAACTACTATTTCAGCAAATAATTTATGAAATCTGTTAGCGAAACTGTTTTGCTGATTATTTAATTCAAAAGATATAACATCCCCATTTTAAGTAGACAATTAATAGCATCATTGCTAGTGTAAGGTTTTCCATTTATGTTCAATACCACATTGTCAATGTTAATAAGTACTCTTTCAATTACACCCATTCTTAATGGAAACGAATATGTGGTTTTGTCTGCAGGCAACAAAACTTATGCTCTACAACTCTACTTGATTGAAATGATAGAATATGACTATAAAACATGTTATTAAAAACATTATGCGGTTCATTTTGGATATTATGATCAGATGTTTGGTTATGTTTTATTATATGACGACCAAACTTGTCTAGAGTCATTTTCTTAATAAATTATATTCGCTTCTCGTAATTCTTCTAAAATGGAGACAATTTCGTTTGTGTGATTTGTATGACCTGCTGTTTGAGACGCTACTAACAATTTTAACCTATCAACTAATTCATTAGCATTATCCCAATAAATATAATCAATGGGACGATTGTTCACTTCTTTGAATAATCCCTTACCTAAGGTTTTTTTTGGTCTCTTTGGTGTTTCAAAATAGTTCGGTTGATTAAAATATAGAGGACCGATAATAGATTTATATTTTTCTGATCTGGTTCCTAGTATTTTACTATTAGGATCAAAATTACTTCTGCAAGCATTACTAATATCTAAAATCTCTTTGTATTTATACAAATCGTCTTGAGTATAAGCAATAGGAGTGTTTTTAAATAATAATTCGTACAATCCTGGTGACGCTTTATAAAAATTTTCATTTACTTTTAAGTCTGATCCAACAAATTCTACTACAGCTGTTCCTATATAGAACTTTTCTTGAAAGCTGTCATGTCGTATACCAGTTCTATGATCAAACTGCCGTTTTTTATCATGTATCATGGCGTCTATATATTTTCGAGGCAGTTCATCGAAAGTTGCTAAATATTCATCATAAACGTTAGTATCAAGAATTGGTTGCAAATTTTGTTTGCTTTCTTCAACCGAATGTTGAATTAAATCATCCAAATCATAATCGTCTGCAACATCTACTGGTTCTGAAACAAAAACTGTCTCTTCGCCGTCGTTTATTAAGTCTGTCGTTGGCACAGGATTTTTACTTAAACCATTTTCGTCTTCTATTTCACCCATTTTTTCGTCTTTTAATGCTTGAATTTTTTTCCTAAGATTTGAAAATTTTGTGTTAAAACTATTATCATTTTTCTCTTAAAGTTAGATATTGGTGTTGATTCAAACATAGGATGTTTACTTCGTGATTTTACATTTGCTTCATCTTTTTATTTACATGTAATTGATCAGATATTGTTTCTAATCGTTTTGTAATGGGAAAAAGGCCCTTTCCTGTGTAACTTCATTCCGTTTTAGTAATTCAAACTTTCGTTTTACTTCTTCTCTCTTTTTAATAAGTTTTTAGTTAGTTCAACTTCATTTGACAAATTATTGTTAAAATTCATCACGTAAGAGACTAGACGTACGTTTATTACTTTAAATGTTTAATGAATAACTTGTAAAGCTTCTTATATATATGTACCATATCTAAATAAAACCACTAGCCAACCAAACAGTTTAAAAGTAAAGAAAACACAACTAATAAATTTAAAAAAAAATTGTTGTGTTTACGAAATATGTAACAATATTGTAAGTAAACTCAACAGTTTTTTAATACAGCTTATAAAAACCATTTTATTCATATTTTGATTGCGCTTGTATATACACTTACAAAAATGATCATTCTTAAGTTGAAAAAGGTTGAATAAAACAGTCAAATCCTTTTCTGTATCTACCAAAATTAATATCCCTTTCTTTGTCAATAACTAAAAATCCATAACTTTCATTCCAACATAATGAACACATTTTCTTAAATTCATCAAACGTTAAATCCGTACCAACACTATCATCATAAATATGACGTAAATTTAATGTATCTTGTTTAAATAATATTATGAAGTTAGCGTTATCTCTGATTAATTGTTTTGGAATGCGGCTGTAAGTTTGACATAAATAAAAACAGTCTATATCATTGTGTCGACCCATACTAAAATATTCTTTCATTAAATTTTGTTTGTCACAAACTACATCATCAAAAATAAATACAGAATTAGATTTTGCTTTTGATGGTGAAGGTATATTACTTTCTAAATTATTAAATGCAAAATAATTTATACCTTCTATAGGCATCAATAAATTTTTCAGGTATTGATATTTTGGTTGAAAAAGTGATTTTGAATAAACGTAAACGTTTTTGAAACGCAATCCGTTGATGTGTTCAATTAAGCTAAGCATTACGTTAGTTTTTCCACAATTTGATGGCCCCACAATAAGGCCACGAACGGTTGATGGCAGTAACTCACCGTGCCTTTTATTAGTGTTACTATTTTGTATGTCATTATTAGACACCGTTAGTGCGATTGGTTGTTGCACAATTCGCATTTTAATGAAAACTAAAAATTATGTAGGTTTGAAAACTATAAATGCACTAGTTTTTTTAAAGAATAATTAGTATCTGTTTAACCGTATGTAATAAATCTTATACATGTTAATTCGGGACTTTGTCAAACCACTTAACAAAAAAATTATCATAAATATAAAGGTAGCGGTCTTGTAAATTCAGTTATAAATAACCTACCATTTGAACTACACATACCAGGATATAATTTTTGTGGACCAGGAACAAAATTACTTGAACGACTTGAAAGAGGGACCGGGGTATTAACCAATTAGATGAAGCCTGTAAAGAACACGATATAGCTTATACTAACAACAAAAACATTGAAAACAGGCATAAAGCGGACAGACGTCTATTGCAAAAAGCTAAATTTATATTTTACTCTAATTCACCGTTTAAAGAAAAATATCATCTTTAGGTGTAATAGCTGCTATGAAAACAAAAGTAAAATTAGGAATGGGTTGTTCCTCTAGTAAGAAGAGATACCTGACAAAAAGAAAGAAAGTTAGAAAAACACGCGGAAAAGGATTAAAATTTAATGATCTAATTAAAATTGCAAGATCTGCATTAAGAGGAAAAAAATTGGGACTGTCAGAGGTGCTACAAAAGCAGCAATAAATGCTTTAAAATCTCTGAAAGATCGGAAGAAAATAAAACACGCTCGAATAATTCCGGTGCCAAAGGTTGGCGGATTTTACCATTAATTCCCATTTTTGCCGCTCTTGGTGCAATAGGATCGTTAAGTGGGGAGCAGCAGCCATCGCAAAAGCAGTAAATGCGGCTAGAAGTGCTAAAGATCAACTTAAAGAAAACCAAAGGCATAATCAAACTATGGAAGCTATAGCATTGAATAAATCTGGAAATGGTTTATACTTACAACCATATAAAAAGGATATGGTCTTTTTTAGGACCACGAAAATACAAAACAAAATTGGATAAAACTTCCTAGACGGCCGTTAACTAATATAGATCTAATCCATTATGCAAAAAGTTAAAGATAAAACATTTTCGGGGTTTTTATGAAAGATGGATTACCAAAATCAATAAAATTAAAAGAATGCGGTATATTAAATTTAGATAATCAAAAGGTGAGGGAACTCATTGGACAGCTTATAAAAAATTGGCGAACGTGCTATGTATTTTGATAGTTTTGGAAATTTACAACCTCCATTAGAATTAATTGAATACTTAAAAAGCGGCGGTCCTTGTAGCATAATTTACAACCATAAAATTTTCAGTCGTTTAATAGTTTCAATTGTGGACATTTATGTTTGAAATTTTTATATAATAACAATAATAATAACGGGCTTCTCGGTAGACCACATAGTTAGATGTTGGCTTTACAACCGAAAAGACCCGGGTTCAAATCTCTCTACCAACAAAACTTCTAAATTGATATTGAAACTTTAACTCCATCTAGTAGGGCAAATTAAAATTAATAATATTTGGTTATTATATATTCTAATCCGATAACACTTAGAAGGTAAGTTAATATCCACATTTAGTTACAGGTTAGCATGTGTTCCACATTTACTCTGACAGGAACAGATTCTGTTCTTTCTAGTAAGTATTATCCACCGATCATATTAGATGGTGATAATTATGGTTTGGGGTTGATAAATTTAGAAACGTTTAATACAATAGCAAACATAGACAATAGTAATAACAAATTTTATTTTGTACTTCAAAATGGTAAAACATCTTACATCGAAATTCCTGAAGGTTCTTATGAGATTGATGATATAAATAATTATTTAAACAAAACTCTTACAAAGTATGTAATAATGGAAAATAAGAATGCAGATGAACCTTTACCTTTGCCTGTAATTCATATAAAAGGAAATAACAACACTTTACGATCTGAAATTAAATCCACGTTAGATATAGATTTCTCCAAAGAAGGTTCTATAAGTGAATTATTAGGTTTTAATCCAAGAATTTTAAAAGCAAACGTAAGAAACACATCAGATTTTCCATGCAAAATTTTTAAATTGAATGCGCTGTGCATAGAATGTAATATCATATCTAGTTCGTTCAGAAACGGTGAGCCAGTGCATGTAATTCACGAATTTTTTCCATCAGTCCCACCTGGATATAAAATTATTGAAACTCCTTCCAACGTAATTTATTTACCAATTAACACTAAGCAAATAGATGAAATTACTATAAAAATAACAGATCAAGATCGAAACTTAGTCAATTTTAGGGAGAAGTGATAACGATAAGACTGCATCTTCGAAAATATAATAAATCTTTGTGATGGGAATAATTTTTATAAAAATAAAAACGGAAGTAAACAATTATATATTCCAAATACTCTGAAAGATTATATAAATCCAACAAATAAATCTAAATTTATCAGTCGGCGTACTAGAATCAATCCATTAACACGGCAGAACAAAGAATTTCTGGAATCTTTAGGAGTTCAAGTGAGAAAACAAAATGAATTATGAAACTTTAAATGTAAACGAAGCACCATTTTTGATGGTACCATTGTATACGCCGAAAAACGAAGTCACCCACCTTATGCCTCAAGTTCCTTCAACAATAACGACGAAATAAGAATTCCTATACAACAACAAGACATATACACGGTACCTTGGTGTAGTTCTTTACATATTCAAGGAAGTGTAGAAGCATATAATGATCAAAATCAAAAGATCCAAACACCTCTTATTCAATTTGTTAATATGGGAATTTTATTCTTATTCGATGAAATTCGTTTAGAAGTTGCTGGAGAAGTTATAGATCGTGTTAGAAATCCGGGAATTACATCTGTTTTAAAAGGTTATGCATCTTATAATAAAGGAGAAAGCAAAGCGCTTGAAAACGGTGGTTGGTTTCCAAAAGGTAATTCGACATTAATGGATAGAGCGACGGGTAGTTTTGAAGCTGTTATACCTCTTCATGTGATTTTAGGATTATGTGAAGACTTTAAAAGAATTGTTATTAATTGTAGACAAGAATTGGTGATGCTTCGCAGCAATACAGACAATAATGCTTTAATATTTGATGATAATACAAAATCGGTAAAAGTTCAACTACATAAGATAATATGGCGTGTTCCACATGTATCTGTTTCTATTAAAGAACAATTAAAGTTGTTGGATATTGTTAAGAGTGCAAGAGAATTATACATTCCATTTAGAAGTAGAGAATTGCATGAGTATCCAGTATTACCGCAAACACAAAACCACACTTGGGCTATTAAAACTTCTGTAGAAAAACCTCAATGTATAATTTTTGGTTTTCAAACTGATAGAAAAATAATATAAGTAAAGATTGCAGTCGTTTCGATCATTGCAATTTGACAAATATTAAGGTTTTTCTTAACGATACTTCTTATCCCTATGACAATCTCAATTTAAATTTTGGAAAAAATCAGTACGCACTACTGTATGAAATGTTTTCAGAATTTCAACCTTCATTTCTTTATAAAGATAGCGAACCAATATTTACACCAGAGGAATTTAGGGATATGCTCCCATAGTAGTAATAGATTGTTCTAAACAAAAGAAGAACTCAAAAAGGTCCGGTGGATATAAAAATTGAATTTGAAACAAATGTAAATATACCTGATAAAACTACAGCATATTGTTTAATACTTCATGACAGAATTGTAAAATATGTTCCAATAAGACATATTATATCACTAGTTTAGTATATGTAAATTATGTATACATGTAAGGTAAAATGAGGTGCAAAATAAAACACTATAAACACAACAATTCTTTTATTTATTTTTAATTATTTGATAGTAACATTAACAAAGATAATGTTTCTTCATAATCCTTCAAAGTAGATGAAGGCCATCTTCCAGAATCTGGACCACATGTCCATCCTAATACCGCTTCCGGATTTTGTTTTCCTCTCTCGATGTTATGTTGAATCCATAATAATAGATCAGCATGTTCTTGATTATTGAGACAATCAATTTTAAATGGTATGTTTTTACAGAGAAGTGTAGTCACCATTTTTTTAAATTTGACTGTCAGCCAAATACGCTGCCTTACAGACGAATTCGTTTATACATGATTTAACATCTTTATGATTTCTAACAATATTATGAATCGGGTAGTCTAGCATACATACATTATCAATATTAAATCCAGATAGTAGCTTCATAATATACAATTTATGTGACATATTGCGTTCCAACTTATAAAATTCTAAAATTTTGTAAAGTTTTTTAAATTTAATGTTTCATACTTTTGTGTTGTGCAAATATTTACAATATTGTTAACATAATTATCTAAACTGGTCCTCTTATCCAAAAGTAAACCTAAGTTAGTCACAGTTAAGTGTCTTCCATAAGATGCTGTGAAATATACCATATCGTTCGGAACCACAAAATCTTCTTTGCTTAATAAGACGACAAAATTTTCTTTTGCAGCATTGGTGAGACTGGAGCGGACTGCATTCTTAATATGCTTTTCATAAACTTTTTCTTTTGCTTCTTGTGCTTCTAATTCAATTTTAAACATCATTTCCATTGTCTTGTAGATACTTGACTACAATGCACTTTCCGTAATGCAAGCTACGATTTTATAATATTACTCCCTCCCAACGCATTATTCTTTATTCGTAATGTAAATATCCCCATGGTCTTGTATCGGTGCTATTAAAACTGAGTACACGTTTATCATCATAAGGACTAAGAACGACTTTGTTTTGTTTAATTGAAAACACATTGTGTTGTTTAGATTTAATAAGACGTTGAATTGTTTCAAAAATATTTTTATTGAACAAACATTTTTGTAATCCTCGAAAGTTATGGATTTTATGGACGATTTTTTACAACCTTTAGACTTTTTTATTAACTTTGTAGCAATGTCCTCTTCAACAGTATAAGAGTACATTTTAGATCTAAGCCCTACAAATTCAAGCATTAATTTACCATTATTTTCATCTTTCATTAGTCCAGGCTGTTTTTGTTTTTTGTTTTATTTGATAAACGTTGTTCGCAGTATAGTCAGAAGTGTCAAAACGATAACTATCTCGTTTAATATATTCATAAATGTCTGCATTTTTAAAACTGTAAATCAAACTGTCCGTATCTGTATATAATAATTTTGAGTTTTGCCCAAACGTTTTTAAAACATAGTCATAATGAAATTCGTATAGAAAAATTTTTGAAACATCTAAAATACTAAATCCTACATAAATAGGTTTGTTAATACAAATTTCCAATTTATTCATTTCAATAATTATCATATCTTCATCAAATACAACCGAACTATGAAAATTTGGTTTTGAAATAAGAGACCGCACCCCCATTGTCCATCCCATTTTGTTACTAATCGTATATCTCTATGCTTTCTAACATTTTCCATGCATTTTCCATATATAGCGTTTATCATTAATTTAAAAAATCTTTTTCAAAGTCATTTTTAGATTCCTGTCGTAATTTTGTATTCATATCTATGTATGGCTTTAACCATGGAGATTGACTAAATCTGAGTACTCTATGAACTTTTTAAGTTGCATTCCTAGCCTTAAATACATTTTCAAATTTCTGTAGTGAAGAATATACTGCTTTTTCGGAAATAGAGTTAACAATAACTTTTTCATCTTAGTTCTTGAATGTGGAGGGATCATATGTTCCGGGGCTAACGGTAAATCGCTATTTAAATCATGTAACTGTTTTGGATATTCCAAATCGCACTCGATGATGTAACCAAAAGCAAAATCGTCGGAGTATTGATAATTTGTAGAATATCATAGTTATCTATAAATTCAAAATTTCCATATGGAAGGTATTGAGACATGGCAGCTCCATATAGCAATGCATGGCACC